>JAQFXU010006436.1:0-10261 GCA_034693705.1 Spatulosminthurus flaviceps | reverse complement strand
GCACTTCAACTCGTAACTTCGGTTTTTTTGAAAATTCCTAGAATTCCGTTTTTTTCGTGTTTGGACTAATCGTGCATTGTATTAATAAAGACAAGAATTTTCTTGGCCATTAGCTCTTTGTGTAGGTGCGTGATAAATTGTATTAAATCATGGGGCTTTTTTGTACACAATGGTCTTCACAACGGGAGGATTTATTCGCGGGAAGAGTGGATAGGGCTGGACCACTGGCGTTGGCACTGGTGCTGCTTCATGTGGATTTTATGTAAACCTAATACTGACACATCCTACCACATAAATGATCTGAGGGCACACAGTTGGATGACCTAATGGGGTTGCAATGCTCGAGATGAAAGCATTTTCCTTACACTTGCTACTTAAAACCAAATTAAAGGGCCTACATAGGCTGTTGTTGTACTGCCGGAAATGAATGGTTTCCGTAACGGGTTGATTTGTTTCCTCACTTGGAGCAGCTGTTTTTAGCAGTGCGAGCTCCTGCAGGTGTAACTTTATAGCGTTATTTGGCGCTTTAAGGCGTTTATAGGCTCTCTAGTACCTAGAGTAACCAGTACAAATGTCTGTGGGATTGTACATATAATCCAGATGCGCCACTTCAAATATTTCCCTTGTCCAGTTTTCTTCGTAACCTGCAAAATAAGCCGAATGATAGTTTTAGCAATGCAAAGACTTTGGCAGTACAAAAAAAAACTGATTTTGCACTTGCTAAATCTAACATAGGTCCATAACCTTCAGGTTTGGGGAGTTGCGGGGAAACGATTTTTGTCTTAAAATGTCTTCAAACACGTGATGTCATACTTCATATTGGTCTTCAGGTTAATTATAATAATTATTACTGCTACCAAAAATCCTTAAAATTATCAATCCAATCTACGCAATGCACTTGGAAATTACTTCAGAGTAATACCCGTGTAAACCTCAATAGTATATACAGTCCAAGTATATACTTTTTATTCAACATATTCGAATTATTAGTTATACCTTGTTGTGCCTTAATGGCAAATACCGAAAAGGTAGCAGTCAAATAATTATTGTATTTCACTCTTTCAGTTCCAGCAGTGTATGTGTGTTCAAGTTAGCTCTCTAGAGCTGCATAGTCACAAGCTTTTTTATACCATATGTTTTAACGGCAAATAGCGAAAACACAGCAGTTAAATAATAATAATTATTATTGTTGCATTTCTTACTCGCAGCATGTCGAGCATAAACATATAGACTTCGTTCAAGTCATCAGTATACAGTCCCAAGCTACGGTTTTCAGCCTCAACCTCAAACATCAACGCATTAATATTAAGACAGGGGCCAAAGGTTTTTGTCCACATTCCTTTCGTATAACAACTGTTATCAATTTAGCCTAAACGTTCAAATAGATAGGATTTCTGCCTTTGCTTTCTTTTATTCTTGTAATTATATGACATGATTACGCGTGAATTCATTTTCCAACCTTAGCATTTGTCCCGAAGGTTGTAAAGGGACATCGTCAGTGTTTAAGTTCCTTCGGACTCAAACCCCACATTTGAACATGTGCGGGCAATTAAAATATTCGTTTAATAGCTATTTGCATCAAGAGACAAGGTTATAAATAAAAAAAATTATGTGAAACTCCAGGTGTACTCAAAAAAACGAATAAAACGGTAATTTAAAAAACTACGTATCCAAAAGGAATTTAAATGAAATTCTTTCTGTTTGCTAGCTACAAGAGAGTTAATTATTTAATTTGCCACGGAACCACATTTCCATATCGTTAAAATTTATACAACAGAATTTCCTGTTATGGTGGCCACTTTCTTTGGATTTTGTTAAACATTTTAACTGTCATGAAATTATATTGTATAGTTTCATTGTAACGAAGCCTCTAACAAGCAGTCCTATCCAAGTGTCACCCCCCAACCCATGGGTTTAACATTTTTAATGGATGCATCCCTTCATATAAACGCCCTTTTGACATGTCACCCATCTGCTAACTCATTTTTGAATTTTGTAAAAATTGGCGTTTTTAGTTTTCACGGGTACCCGTAAAATTAGCAAAATTTTCGAATTTTTTCAAACTTTGTCTTAAGACAAGTTCGGGATGGCAACTCATGGAAATCTTATGCAAATTCATTTTAAAGGCTATCGTAACATTTAATAGCTCTTATCCATATGGATTTCAGGAGCCAAAGGTGTAAGAAGTTTTTTAATCGAAAAGTAGTTTTAAAAAAGTTGCAATAAATACTGCAGGACGCTAGTACTTTAAATAAATAATGTACTGCATCGTCTGAATTTCTCGTAGTAGCTCAATGAGCAACATTAATTCTTAAAAAACTAAGTTTTTTATTTCGAAATCTCTATTGCTCGTATTTATATCTTTTAATGACGAGGAGATATAGCGGGATCAAGATCCTAGACACGCCGGAAACCGTGGGGATTTTTGCAACTTTTCTAAAAATTCAAATATGAGTTAGCAGTTGGGTGACATGTCAAAAGGGCGTTTATATGAAGGGATGCATCCATTAAAAATGTTAAACCCATGGGTTGGGGGTGACACTTGGATAGGACTGCTTGTAAGTATGTATATAACTTAGAAGCTCGTTGAATTCCCTACATAACCTAAAAAGACCTATTCGGTGTTTTAACGTCTGGAATTTTCTCTTGAAAATATCAATGTGGGCTTGAAACAAGGTACAAAATGTTTCAAAGTACCTTCATAAACCTGACATGGGAAACATCATTGTACTCTAAACACTGAACGGGGAGAACATAAAAAAGTCGTCATTTAAATGTCTAGAATTTTCTCATGAAGCTATCAATGAGAGCTGGACACACCAAATAAACGATTCCAAAGTACCTTAACACCTTCCGTTGGAAAAACATTTTTAGAAACAATATGTATACCCTAAACACTAATGGGGAAGTTCCTAGGTGTTATAACGTCTAGAATTTTTCTCCGGAAAAATTCATATGCGCTGCCAGTAAACCGTGTTCTCTAATTTCAGTTAAACTGAGGAGCTAAAATATGCTCATTATTTATTCCATTCTTCGCCATTTTGGTAAACACTTTGACTGAAATTCCATTAAGTGACTGTGTTTTATAAACGAGTTTTATTCCCAAGTACCTTAAAACCTGCCATAGCAACAACCCTTAAACCGCAAACGGGAAGTACCTAAAACTCATGTGGTGTTATAACGTCTTGAAACTCTAGCCGTGTAAAAATTGTTCCATGGAATAAAGTGCAAACATGTATATAATATATATGATATGATTACGTGTGTATTCAGTTTCCAACCTTAGCATTTGTCTCAAAGGTTATGAAGGGAAATATTCAATGGTAGAGTTGCCTTAGGCTCAAACCCACACTCCAAAACGTGCGGAAAATTAAAATATTCGTTTAATGTTTGTATCAATATTACATGCGCAATAAATTGCCTCTATTGAATTAACAAGAAAAAGTTGAATTTATCCAAGATTGAGGGCAAAAGGATACTTGGAAACCTCAGGTAAATTCAGAAGGAAGAGTGAAACCGTGTGATTAAAAAACTAAATAACCAAACCAAATTCAAACTCAATTACTACTGCCAATTAACAGCTCAAAGAAAATACAATTTTTAACCAGTGCTTTTTACACTAGGGTAGGAAAACCTGAGGAGGAAAAGCCTTGGAAATGCTTTCCCTTTGCGAGCTACGATTAAATTATTGGGCTTTGAATTTCGTCTCAAAAAATGGCCTGCTTCCGTTCCATTTCAATCCTGCAACTGGAGAGTCCACGTTCGTTGGAAGTGGTTGGAAAATGGGGATTTTCAAAATTCGTATCCATACATTCTTGGTCTGTATTTTGTGGAAAGTTGGAAGGCTCATCCAATCTTGTGTGGATCCAGAGCTCTTCGTTTTGAGGAATTTCGGTATACATGTCATGGTGAGCACATTTGCTCTCATGATGTTTCATAACCTGAAATTCATCATTTATGATTATCCACGTGAGTGCTGTTTCCTGGTTTCTCAGCTTCATCGGGGGTTATCTACGGAGAGAAAGTCAGGTAGGTCTGAGAAAGCTTTTTCCATACAGCTTGTCCAAAACGGTTTACAAGCTTCGCAATTTGGGCAAAATACGAAATGATGAACCTCATAAATTGAACATAACTTTTCAGTTGTAATCACCCAAGAAGACCTTTTCACAAAATTTTATGGTCCCATGTTCATTCTAGCGTTCATTTCTTTAACACAGCGTAAACGGCGAGACAGCTCTCTCGGTCTGGTGGATAAGTGTACACGAGTACTAGTAATAGTAATATCACATTTGTTTTGTCAACAAAACAATCTCTATAATAATTTTCTGATATGTCTCCGATTTTTGCATTTTCCGCACATTTTCCTACACACTTTTTGACCCGGCCGTACCGCGAGGGCCCAGCCTTGCCGTTTACGCCATGTTAAAAAAATCGACATTGGGCCCTGCTCTGACCAATAGAATAAACATGGGACCATAAAATTTTGTGAAAGGATGTCCTTGCATGATAAATAATGACACATCATGTAGAACTTGTCAGGTTCACGATTTCGTATTTTGACCAAATTCGAAAGTTCCGGTTAAATTCGTTCTGGCCAAACTGAGCTATATGGGGCCCAGTATTACATTATTTTTCGTATCCTAGAATCTGTAATTACTTTGACCCATCAAGGAAAGTGGTCAAATTTTAATGAGATTGTTACATTTTTGGGCTAATGGTTTAGATGATAATATTTTAACTATTTTGATTAAGGTCTCAGATCGTTATCCCACTACTCCCTCCTTGACCTAACGGTAATGACCTTCCCACTTTCCATAAGTTCCTGTGCAATTGGCAGCATCATGATTTACTGCTATGATCCAACGGCTTGTCATCTCTTTTATTCCGCTCTACCAGCTACCAAGCAAACCGCCGTCAATCTATTGGCATTTATGTGCGTGGAAATTTGGTTCATGGTTGAAGCACTCAATACCGCTTTCTGGACTGGATACGTCATGCTCTCATACCCTGTGCTACACCTTACGGAAAAGACATTAGGTGGATTGAAAAACAGGATCCAGTAAGTTTAAACAGACCGATAACCATAAAAACGAATTATATTATTTATTAATAACAATGATGCTTAATATTTTTGAAAGAACTCGGTGGAACAATGTGGTTGAGACCTCATTGGACGAATTTTGCAAGGACCTGCGCAAGATTTGGGTAGAGGTGAAGATTTACAACTATACGTTTTCCAGACTGAATTACGTCATAAAAGTGGAAATGCTCATCATCTCAATTATGGGAATTTACATGGGCGTCCGATGCTTCTCTAAAGTCCCATTCCTGGCCGGGATTTATTTATTCATGGGAATGTATGCAATACTCATGTTTGTCAGCTTCGTTGGACAATCATTCTGGGTTACGGTGGATGGGAACTACTTGAAGGCTCAGCTCCTCACGGTAGCAAATTTAAGGGTCATGAATCCCTTAATCAAGCGCTTTTTTGTCAGGACTCTGGCATCAATTCCCAACTTCTGCATCAAGGCAGGACAGTTCTATGTCTATGATCGAACCACCACTCCAGAGTTCGTTGGTTATGTCTTCAACCAAGTTTGTAGCCTGCTTTTGACATTTTAATCTATAAATATACTGGCGAGGCAAGCCACAATGAGCCCGGAGGTGTTTTCACACGCAAATATTAGGCCTCGCCCTAACCAACTCTTCTCCAATAGCGTTCACTCACACCTCAGCAAGGGCATCTGTTTAACCTGCAGATGCCCTTGCAAAATGCAATGCATGTGCATACTTTATGAATGTCGCGCGTTGCTTGTGTATTGGCTGAGGTGTGGAGAAGCTATTGGAGAAGAGGTGGTTAGGGTGAGGTCTAATTTTCGAGTGTGGAAACACCTCCGGGCTCATTCTGGTTTGCCTCGCCAGTATGTATTTTCCAAGTTCTGTGGAAAGGGAAACTGTTCAACATCTACGTATCTTAGGTTCAGGTATTCGTTTAGTAGTTTCCATTTAAGTAGCTCAATCCTGCAACTGCAACCTGACTTGATGTCCATGTGGATTTAAGAATACAGGCAAATTGTATTATAGGCTGCCTTTTTAAGAAAAAGTTAGGTATTCCTTGAAAAATTAAACTCTAAAGTAAAGTCAAGAGGAAAATTTTCGATTGAAATTGAAGATTTTTAGTCACAGTAATAAAATAATGGTCAATGAGGTCACGTGGTGTTATTGAAACAGTTTCAGCTTTGACCCGCCGTACTCCCGGCGTAACTTTAATGCTATTTGGATGTCACTTCTACTGAATAAATATATATATATAAACTTTATTGTCACTGCTTCCCATTGGAAGTAGCCATTACTGACTCAGTATACTGTATGACAAATTTTTTAGAAAAGTATTTGCATAATCTATTGTATATTATATAAATGGTTTTGACATATCATTGCACCACTTTTCAACACAATAGCAACTATTTCACCTACTATATCAGTAGATATTTTAAAATCGAACAAGAATCTTATGAAAAATTTTGTGATGGTTCCTCGAGCACCAATGTATTAAATGCCGAGACTGATGAGCTGACTTAATTAATGTTTTATAATAGCTGGTCATTTCGATATCCTCTTTTCGTTGATAACCTTATTCGATTGCTGGCAATTACATATAATAAGAGTGAAGAGTGGGAGTGGGAACCCATTAACGCATAGGTCTGAGAATATATTGTCGGTATTGTTGTTTTTGTTGAATAAACTTGATTTTATGCTTATAATTAGTTACATTTGAATAAACATATGGTTCTTCTAGACCTTGATTTCACTAGTGGACTTAACCATGGATAAATTAACCATTGGCTAGTTTAACCATTATTTCCGTGTGAAATCGGAGTAAAAATGGTTAACTTAACCATTTCCGTAGTGAAATCCCTAGCTTTTCGATGGTTAAATTAACTATAGTTAACTTAACCATGGTTAAATCCCCTAGTGAAATCAAGGTCTTAATTTTAAATTTCAATGTATCAATAAATCACAATAATTATCAAACATATCTTTTCTTGCGGCAGGTTGAATGAAGATTGACTATAATATGTATAATTATATGAATGACTCAAGAGCTGAAAGTATTGAACTACAGAGACGTAAGTTTACGATACATATTATGTATGTAGTTTTACATTTGTAGAACACATGAATTGGAAAGATAATGCAAACAGTGAAAGAGAGCACGCAGCATGCCGGAACTTGCCGCGTCCCTGACTCAGTTATTTCAAAGAACCCTGCTTTTTGCTGGTAGTACATAATGGGAGCGGAACCGACGGTTCAGTTCTATACTTTCAGGTCTTCGGTCACTCACATAATAAATATGTTAGTGTGAACAAAAATCGACCGTATAATATCAAATGAAGTTATAATAATTTTCAGTCGTTTACCTTTTGACTGCTGGGATGGCAATATTAGATGGCAAATAGCATAATTGGTGCTGACCGGGAAAATTTTTGGGGTGCATACAATTTGTTTCAACCATTGTTCTCTTTTCCCGTGATTTGCCCAAGAGTATACTTTCGTTATTGTAAAAGCAGTAGTTTATTTTTACATTTTCACGGACAGTATCCAAGATAGTTAAATAATAGTCAAAATAGTATTAATTACTAGTATTGAAGAAAACATCACGAATAACATTTTCGTGATGTTCTGCCTCATAGTTGTAAGTCACTTTTGAGAAAAATGTCTAAAATTGTTTAACGTCATAGATACTAAACGTTATTGATTGATTTCCTCCCTAAAAGATTGCAACAATCTATAAAAATGGTCGATTATAGAATAATATCACAGTCATCAGAACTATTTTTAAATGGGTCCAAACCAAAACCAGTCAAATTCGTCCATATAGGAAATTTGTGTAGCTTTAAGCTTACAGATAAATGAATAATAATTATTATTGGAGCAACCGATAGGAGCAGTAGGAGCTTTTAAACACTAATGATTCTTCACAACACACGTTTTTTACACAATGCTGTCATGAACAGTGCTATAAAGTCAAGAGCTAAATTTTAAATTCCAGTAATCTTTGGCTTTTGGCTTGCATATATAGATCATAAACACTTTAATTATTAAACATTTTCCCGAAAAAGTCCTCCATTTTTTCCTTCTTCAAGAGCCAAATAAATTTCTTCAACACATTCTTTTTATTATCTTTATTATATATTTATTATATTACATTCTTTTTAATTTGGTGTAGCCAAACCGGCAGTTAATACATTATAGGTTAATGTTTTTGTCACTTCATACTTTTTATTTTTATTTTTTCATGTAATTGGTACATTTGAATTCAATTTGTTTAAGAACCCAAAATTTAATCAAATATTCCCTACCTTGGGATTTTGGTAAGCACTTTGACTAAAATTAAGTTAAATACTGTTTCCTAAGCTCCTGAATACCTTGAAAAATCTACTAATTTCTAATTAAAATTAATTTTAAGTTTTTAGGACAAGTAAAACTCTCTATTAACAATTTTTACGGAGGATGGATATAACCCGTCTTGAAAGAACGCCCATTAATCAAAGTTCTTCCATGGTTTGTAGTGCAAATATGTACGTTGGTTACATATATATGTATATAGTTTTATCCAGGACGTGACGGAAGAAAATTGTCCATGGAAAATTTGTTTCAGAACAATAATAAAACAACATAATTATTACACAAATTAAATATATACCATAAATTGCCTAAAACTTGTTAGCAAAACAAGCAAAATAAACTGGCTGTGCCGAGTGAATAAGAATAAATTGGAAGTCAACCTAGGCAAAAAGAGAATCAGAAAAATTCAGTTATAAACAAGTCCGTGTTGCACAAGCCAGAGCTTACAGATCCGAACGAAGGAAGAAAATAATGGTCCCCCTGGAGCTACGATTAAATTATTGGGCTTTGAATTTTATCTCAAATTATGGTTTACTTCCGTTCCATTTCAATCCTCAAACTGGAGTGTCCACGTTCGTTCGAAGTGGTTGGAAAATGGGGATTTTCAAAATTCGTATCTATACATTTTTTACCTGTATTTTGTGGAAACTTGGTAGACTCGTTCAGTCTTGGGCAATACAATTTGGGCATACACGTTATTCTAAGCACATTTGCTCTCCTGATGTTTCATAATTTGAAATTCATCATTTATGAGAATCCACAAGAGTGCTGTTTCCTAGTCTCGCAGCTTCATCGAGGGCTATCTACGGAGAGAAAGTCAGGTAGTTTTACGAAGGTTTTTTTCTATAGCACAGTTTGTCCAAAACGGTTTAAAACGGAACGTTGTCCATTATTTTCTGATATTTTCCCGATTTTTACATTTTCGGTACTCCTACACACTTTTTGATCCAGTCGTACTGCGAGGGACCTATCTCGCCGCACAGAGGGTATTTCCTTTATATTGGACCAATGCTTTTATATGAAGCTATTTTGACCTCACTCCTCCTAAAGTTTTCCAGAACGTCATTTTTTCAGTTCAAAAATTTGTTGTAATCCCTGTGTTTTTGAGCCTAAAAATCAGACATTGACAGAGACGTTTAAGCAGACAGGATTTTATACGGTTGAATTTACTTCATCCCCGTGTGTTACCCAGGGTTTTCCCCAAAAAAGTAAACAATTATATTGTATTCAAATCTAAAGATATGCAAGCAAAGGTAATATTTTTAGCACTCCACAAGGGCGCTTTTGATCATTTTGGCGGCCCTTCATTTCGACCAAATGAAATTTGCTTTTTGATGTTTGATGTAAATTGTTTTTCCGAAGCCTTATGCTAATCTGCAACTTTTGACCAAATAATGACTTCCTATGTTTGCCATGGGAGCCACATTGGCCGGGCATGAGGAATTTTTTAACATTGTTTGAACGGCGGACAGCATTATTTCATGCAGTCAGGCAATAAAGAGTTCTTTGTTGTAGCACACTTTGGTGAAAATTGGATTTTGTAGAGAAAATAATGGAGATTTTTCTGGAACAGCGGATTTTTGTTCTTATGGGTGCATCTATTTTTAAAACAGGGCTAAAATAAAGAAAACTTTCCCCCATTCATCTCTGTGCTTAAGAAACTCATGGTACCATTTTTTCGGTTTACGTGGATTACGCGAAAATATATTTAATTATTCACTAGCTTTGAAGTACAATCAGTACTATTGGACAATCCTAGTTGAATGTTCACCTGGAGCACTTTGTTCTTACCAAAAAAACCACTGGCAAAGGCTAAATTTAGGGGTGGTTGTAGCTGTAGTCAAGTACCCCG
>JAQFXU010006435.1:0-10262 GCA_034693705.1 Spatulosminthurus flaviceps | reverse complement strand
AATATCTCAATTCTCGCTGTTTACGAGAAGGGGGTTCAAATTGTCTCGTGTACGATTAACGAGATCGGCCAACTCTGCACTTGGTCTTAATGGATAACCTAATGGGAAAGCCTCAGTTGGGGGAACGGAACTTTTTTCCCCCGAGTTTCTCGGGGGTCTTAGTGGAGGCTAATGGGAAGGTAAATGGAAAAACATGGAACTAATGGGAAATATGTGCGAAGGAGCACATTTGATTATCTTCTTCGTTATGAAGAGAGTCACGCCAGAGCATAACACATTTGTTCGTTAACGACATTTAACTCTATCTAGGGGGTTCTTTTAAATCAAATACGATAAGCTCTTCGGATAATTTATTTAATATAATTTTGATAAAAGAAATTTATAAGAAAATTAATGACCAGAAGTATAGAAATGATCTGCATTAACAGAGCAGTTAAAGTGGATACATGCTTCGTACAGATATTTAATCTATAAAGGAGTGTGCTAAATATTGTCACAAAAATAACCTCTTAATCAAGGCTGGGGTATTCTAAAAATATGGATTCAATTCTAATTCTAATTATTGCACAGGAATTTTTCCAATGCAATTTCGGATTTTTTTTCGTTTTGAATTATAATTCCGATTCCGATTTATTCAAATACTTGGAAATAATTCTGATAGTATTTGAATACTTGTAAATTTTTGTTTTTAAAACCAAAGAAATTTGAAATAAATGCGATTTTTGGAGTGATGTAATCTACATCACAGTATCCCGAAAATTGTTGGTAGCACGAAGAAATAAAACGTTTTGTACAGATTATTCAGCGAGAGAGGATCGTTTAACATTTATGAGGAACTTTAACCCTATAAATTATCTCTCAACGGATACCTGGGTTACAGTAATGCTCAATACAACAGTCGCTACAGAATTAAATGAAGCCTTGATCTTCCAAACAGGAAAACGGTCGTTCCGACCTTATGTCAATGTCGATACAATTTAACAGTTACGGTTTTTCAGATATTCAAAATAACATGTTTTTAAGTTGAACACCGAATGGGGAAAAAATTATAGAGCAACCGAGCGGCAAAAAAATTATAGGGCAACCGAGCGGGAAAAATCCGCAAAAAAATTATAGGGCAACCGAACGGCAAAAAAATTATAGGGCAACCGAGCGGGAAAAATCCCCCAAAAAATTATAGGGCAAGGGCAACCGAGCGGCAAAACAATTATGTATAGGGCAACCGAGCGGCAAAACAATTATAGGGCAACCGAGCGGCAAAAAAATTATAGGGCAACCGAGCGGGAACAATCCGCAAAAAAATTATAGGACAACCGAGCGGCAAAAAATTATAGGGCAACCGATTCCAATTTGGATCCGATACTCCAGCCGTGCTCTTAATCACTGTAATTGTTGCTTACTGTTGTCGTATTTAAAATAATAATAAATATAATATTACCAGTAGTCTTATAAAGCAACAAATTGTCAACTTCACCTAACAGCACTCCACAAAAGTGCGACCGATGTGAAGTAAAATAATACAAAGAGCACTTTACCACTTACACTATTAATGTAGCGCTAATGGTCAAGTGGAGACCTGAAAACTTTCCCATTTACCACTTGTCCGGTGATTGGATTTTTGCCCCCCAGGTGGACCATTAGACGTTCCCATTAGTTTATCAATTAAGCCCTGGTGTGACATATGCTGGTAAAATGGGTGGAAAAGCCACGTTGATGGAAATCACGTGAGTTTAATAATATACATACAGTGGCCCGAATTGAAATCATATCGTCGCTGGAGAAGCAAAGTGGAATAATGCACGCTTTGCTTGAATACAAGGTGAAATAACCACCAGCAAATTTTCTCCCAAACTTTACATATAAAAACATATACAGGTAATGGTAAAAAAATCGGTGGTGGTTATTTCACCCTGTATTTAAGCGAAGCGTGCATTATTCCACTTTGATTCTCCAGCGGCGATATGTGATTACATATGTTTCAGTTTGGAAATTTCGCGCCCAGGGTCTTCAGTACAAGGGAATTTAACTAGGGGGCTGGCATCGCCCTAAAAAATAAAAAAGTCTGCGCTGCTATTTAATCTACAAGCTTACATCGCTATGACCAGTGTTTATACGCACCCGTAACAATTAATCTATCTTCAAGTAAATGAAGTGTTTTGAGAATGTTCGCGAACTCCAATCTGCCACTGTATTTTTTCCTATCCCTCCAAATTACATTCCCACTGCAGACACACTATATATCTCGTAGTGGTGAGCAAAGTTCTCATAAAAATTGATCAAAAGTTCCACCCCTGAAGTTTATCCATTAAGACCTAGTGTGACATTAGCTGGGAAAAGGGTGGAAACGT
This sequence comes from Spatulosminthurus flaviceps, assembly GCA_034693705.1. Classification (NCBI taxonomy): domain Eukaryota; kingdom Metazoa; phylum Arthropoda; class Collembola; order Symphypleona; family Sminthuridae; genus Spatulosminthurus; species Spatulosminthurus flaviceps. Next base: position 7,914 of record JAQFXU010006435.1, on the reverse strand, counting down.
CTCTGTGTTCTGAAAGCTACAACTGTAATCTTTCAGAATCTTCGAAATTCATATCTCTTTTTAAAGAATATTTAGTGGGGCCTTATAATGAGACTGGCGTAATTTGGCGCAAAGCCCGTTTATTCCAAAATCGTTAGGAGAATCCTCTCAAATCAATTTCGATTGACCTCAATTTTCCATCAAATTGAGGCCAAACCAAGGCTCATACAGAAAACTGAAAAAACTCGCTTGAAAGTCCTTTAAAAAAGTTTTTGAAATAGTACTTACTCATCAAAATCCCATCATGCATGTCCATTGTCAGTTATAAGCGACTCCGGACGCGATTTCTCCTATATCGTATATACTAATGTTACGCGTTTTTACTGAAGTGGTTCGCTTGATACCCTTGCTTGCAACTGACATATCAAGCGAACTTTTTTAATTTGATAGTCGTTATGCAACTAATAGAGCAAACCCTATGTGAAGCTACCTTTACACTGATCATATGCAGTTTGTATACAGCCCAACATCCCGAAAATATGATCCATGAAAAAGTATACATTATTCTGTATTACTACTTGTATACAACATGACTCACAAACATTGTACTGGCTGTCAATGGACGATAAAAGCATTTGGGGTAGTATACCAAATGCTTAAGCTCGCAGGTTTGAGTTTCGGAACAGTCATCAAGCCATAGAAGCTGAAAGCAAATCCGACACTTTGTCTCAAAGTAATTCAGTCCCTATGAAAAAACCATTACACATTAAAAATCGATTGAAAAAGAAACAAACACAACAACAAAATTTTTCCAACCGTCCCTTGAACAGTTCGAAGTTTACTTCAGTAGGATTTCTTAAATATCAAAGGTTTTTAGTCCCAACACAAAATTTCACAAATGTACAAAAAAACAATTTCGACAAAAAATGGAAGTTCGCGCATTTCGCCGAAAATTCAAGAATGAATTCCAGCAGCCTAAATTGGTAATTCCAAACCATCCTACCCAAATGCACTTTATGCCAAATATTAATCCCGTGGCTGTTCTATATTGTGCATTGTTTTTGATTTGCGTTGGTAAAATTTCTAAGAACTTCAAAATTAAAAATAGCGAGAAATTTTTGCATATGTTTGGATTTACCTGATGTTTTGAATGACACAATAGGGAAACGATGAGCACCAAAATAAACGACAAGACAAAGGAAAAGATAAAGGTCCAAATGAAGGAATATATCCAGTTGAAAGTCGTAGTAATTCCGTAGCGCATGCCATACATGATAGTAACAATAGCTGAAGCGGCAATTAAAATAATACAAACCATCCAAAATAAAATTCTGCAGATTTTTCGGCTACAGCATTGCGTCTTTTTCAGGGTAAGGACCTGACACAAACTGACGAATATGTTTTTGTCCTCCACAACGTCAAAACTGGGGAAAGCTTCTATTTCAGTTTTCAGCTCCTTCAATGGCGGCAATTTTAAATCTAAGTCGGCCTGCGCATCTGCTTCCTTAACCTTAACATTTGCCTCCAATGTAAGGTTGGGAAGTTTAAAATCGTCGGATTTACTGGAAATGAAGTCGTCCTCCAAAGGCCACAAAGTTCTATTAAAGCTGTGACGAATGTCTTTTGCTATTAAATCGTCAATAGAGTCATCAGGTTCGGGTTTATATATTAAACGTTGACTGTCTTCGTCCTTCATATGTGTCACAGCGCCAACTATTCCGTCGTTTAAAACTTTCTTGTATGGCTGCAGTTCTAATTTGAATACAAAATATTAATAAACTGTAGTATGAAAGCCCTGCACCGCACCGCAGGGGTTAGCCCACTACGTGGGCGAGGGAAGTTTCTAGAGTAATTATATATAAAGGAAATAACTTGGAGCAGAGGCTATCCTTTTCACGTGGTCCTCCGATGTCCTTCTTCTTCTGGTGACATTGGAAGCTATCCAATTCTCTGTTTTGGATACGCTTGTAGATGGAATACGAAAATCCATAGCGCTGTCAGATTTATTTACCTCCTGGGGTTCAACTTTCATACTTTCTGCAACAACCATTGGACGGTCCGGATCAAGATTTTCCCAGCGAGCAATGTCAACATTTGGGGGAGACGGTGGCCTCGGTGGAGGAGTCTGTACCTTCTTTGCAGGATTACAAACCAATAGAGTTGGAATTCTTTCGATGGCCATTGACCTAAAAATAAGATGTTTGGTATGAAAGGTGACTCTCTAAAGACAAAGACAAGTCCCTTGAGGAGTTACAATCAGTAAAGTTCTACTTGGTATATATCAAATAGATTAAAGCAGTCTGTAATCCCGAATCCCAAGTTCCTGCGTAAGCCTCATTCCTCCATATGAGGCGATACACTACATATGTAAATGATGAAGGCAAATTTCACTGTGCACTCCAAAATTTTGTGCTACAAAACACTCGGATAATAGCATCTTTATTTAGGACGGCGTCAGCCCCCTTATAAAACACCCTTGTCAGTACGTCCGTCCACAGAATAACTCAAAAAATGCAGGACCGAAATCAATCTAAAATTTTGTGAACGTTATTTAGGGTCATACCTCGGAAGAGTTCGATACTGGCTGAAATCGGTCCGCGTGTTCGTGCGCAAAAAAATGTATTTTGATACAAACATTTTCAAACATTATTGGTTGAAATTTTGTTTGGCTCAAATTTTTTGCGTGAAAATATATTTTGGTAGAAGTTTTTTAGGGCGATTTCAGCCCGCTTATAAAATAACCTTGCCCATACGTCCCTCCACAGGATAACTCAAAAAATACTTGACCGATTTCGTTCAAATTCTTTTTTACTATTTTTTTTTGGTTAAAATATATTTAAAATGGTAAAATCTTCTGCCGTACGACCTTTTAAATTATATAAATACCGTCTACTAACGTGGGACAGCGAGACTGCTGTAGTTGACACCGCCTAACACAAAACCCTTAAATTATCGCGAAACGATGGATTTTAAATTATACTTTCGTTAATTCTGGGTACGTTCTGTTTGGATTCTAAACCTTTCATGCATTACTCACCGACGCCAGAAACTGATGGCAAAAGAAATTAGTACAGCAATTATGCTAGCTGCGAGGCCATAGAGGACCACTTTTGCTGCAAAAAACCATGCATCGCCCCACTCTACCAGGTATACTAAAAATATTAAAAATGGATCAGCACGATTAAATAAATCGCCGCGTAAATAAATATTGAAAGAGATTTCTTACTAGGATCAACGTTGTCTGGAAAACCATAAAAACATATGAGGATAAACATGTGCAAGAATATGGCGGTAAAGAGCACCGTTACATGCTCACACGAGTTATAATCCGAAAATGGGACATGAAAGAACGGGCTTATGAACAGATGTTCATCACGGAGCCTGCGACAGAGTACTGAGCGACACGGTTCACGTACGCCATCTTTTCCAATAGTAGTCTCAACATATGCGTACCAAATCAAAGAGTAATTTGCAGCAGAAAGCCATCGATTGATTTGAAAATGCCAACATCGATTGGTCTTGATGTTTTTCACCATAAGCTTTGCCAAAAACCTGTAGAACATCCACCCATTTAAAGGAATTCCGAAATATTGTTCCGAATGAGAGAAACATGACGCACTGGGATGATTCACAGCTTACCAAGAAGGATTGTCACCAGCGTTGTCATGCCAAATCCGAATGATCTGTACTTCACCCAGGTCTTCCGGGGTTGAGAAAATATAATTTACCACATCTCCACGTCTATTAAGGACCTTCAATATCTTATCTCCTAAGTTCAATGCCTAGAAACAACATACATTATAAATCATACCAATAAATAACATAACTGTATGTTACACTTCAAAATTAATCCATGAGAATGAAACAAATAAAAGGAATCAAAATAATCAGATACCGAAGACCTTGCCAGAGAACCATATATCTCGCACGATACATTCGCCGAAGTTCCGGCATAAGGAAGCTGACCTGTTTCTACAGTAAGCAAGTAAAAATGCCGCTGATAAATCAGCTCAATTTCGGTCAATACAACATATCGGATTGCGCGAGCACTACGTTTGTCACACCAGGCCAGAAGTACCAGAAGCAGTATGTACAAAATTAGAAAAGCTAGCACAATCCAGGGTATAATATAGCACGGACGGAGATCCGTTATCACGTTAACGGGTACGTAAATCTCCGCTCGAAATTCCAGGGGTTTTAAAAAAGGACTAATTGATTCCCATGGAGAATCCTTGCAATCACACCGCAACCGTGGGTGGCCGCCAGCATCAGTGGTCTATTTTAATTTATTAATTCAGTGAGGTAACAAAAGGTAACTAAATATATTGCTGTAGCACGCTGTTCGACTAGTAGAAGCAAAATTTTTAGTTTGTCTTGCAACATAGAGATCTTACGAAGCATTCCTCACTTGTGTCGTTCATTCCGGCATCATTAGTAAATATACAGTCCATCTGATAAAAGGCCAAGCCTAAAGTTACTTCCATGCGTCTGTCTGGACCGGTGTCCAACGATTCAGGCCAAAATATTACATAGTAATCCCCGCCCGCATCATATCTGCATCAATCCCAGCTTTATAAAGCATATATTGGAGCATTAAATATTAAAACTATTTAAGCATAATTTAAGATAGATTTGAGTTATATGTAATTTGATCTACATCCTACCTATTTTGCCTTGTAGAACGTGCAGGTTGAAGTGGATACAGATGGCGATATACAGCACCTGAATTCGTCGGCAGTATATCGTCCCAATATTGAAGCACATGAGGACAAAGTGGTCGAAAGTCCTCTCTCATGGATACCTGGGGATCAAAGCATGACGCGTTCACAGGAAATTTTGAATTATTTTAAAATTATTGTATCTTCGTGAGGGTATCAAGTCATTGGGTGGAAAACAGTTTTTCAATGGCGGATACCACAAAATTGTTGCAAGTCAAAATTAAAAAACATATGGGGATAATACAAGCAAATCATTAACACACGGTTGAAACTCACATGCAGTATAAAAGCGGAGGACATTTCGATTGCCACGACGACGTTTCGGGTTCCGGGATGTTGGAAGTTATGGACAATAAAGTTGTGAGGGGTCATTCGGCTTAGTGGTTGAATAGGCAGCGTAAGTGAGGTCTCGATTTTGCTGGCATTCATCAACTTGTCGCAGATTTTCCCACCATAGCCAGGAGTACAAGAACAAGAGTAGTCACCTGTATGATCGACATAACAGCCCCCAGGAGCGGTAAAGCCAGTACAGGGATAGCATTCCGCAATGATTTGACCGAGAGGATTTTTTACGTCCAAGCATTCTCCCACATCCAGGTTGCATAAGTTCATCCTCTCACAATGATCTCCATCATAGGGTAGGGCGCAAGCACAAGCGAAGTCGACATCATCCAATCGCTGGCAGGTGGCACCATTTAAACAATGACCTGCTTTTGAAGCGCAAGGATCTCTGTCACCACAATCTGAGCCAATGTACCCAAGGGGACAGTCGCAGTATAATTGACCATCAATGTGGGTATAGCATCTCCCTCCATGTTGACAAGGATTTTCTTGAGCACACAAGTCCGGCGAGTCACAAACCGGTCCCATAAATCCATCATCGCAAATGCAAATACATTCGCTGTGAATGTATTCTGCTTTTCCGTTCACACAGTTTAGTGAGGCACATTCCTCTTTCCCGGCATAGGACATGTAGCAGCAAGAGAATATCAACAATAAAATGACAATACTATTCTTTTCCAGTATTCCATCCACCATCTTGAAATACGTCTCCCGAAATGGTTCGGCTTGACAAAGGAAAAATGAACAAGGGGAGCGACGCTGTCTTCAGCTGTTCTTGAAAAACTGAAGAGTGCACGGATGCTTAAGCTTTCTCGGAAAGCTTCGCTTGACAGGTATAGTGGAGATGGTGATGGTGCTATTGTAATCTTAACGGCTGCTGTTGGGTGGAATTTTGTGCATTAGTGGTGGGAAAGGAGGGTCAGAAGAAGGGATTGGGATTGAGAAGAAGAAGAGGAGCTGGAAGAGAGAACTGTTATTCGGGTTTGTCATTTGGGACTCTGAAGAACTTGAGTGAAAAGGGAGAGAGAAATTTTGTTTGGAGAAGCGGTTACATACACGTGTTTTTAGTTTGTTCGAAGTATTTTATTGGAGTATTTCGAAATTGTGCGTGCTAGGATTAATGGAGTAATGATACTTTCAGTGCCTGTCTGGCTAATTAAATGATGAGTCACTTCAGTGATTTGAATCTCAGAAATACAATTTTTTCGATTAAATTTTAGATACGCATACGGTCAGTTTTTCAATCAAATTTTCGCAATAAACAGAAAAAGACCATCCCCAAAGTTCCATACATGATAAGTCGAGTTATGAGAGTGATTGGGAATTGTTAATACATATTTTCCCGTAGTTTTAATTCTCTAAATAGGTTTAATATTTTGGCAGTTGGTGGAGATATTGGAGTATAGGTCATTACAATACCCCATAGAGAAAGTTACACATTTATTAGTATATGCAGAATAATACAAGTATGATCCAGGAGTTTTTACGCTAGGGTTGTTTGTCGGTCACAAACATTTTTAGGGCATTTACTGGAGGATTTTTTGGAAAATAATTTTAGATGCCGTAAAGCAAAGATCCCCTCCTTCGGTGGATTTGGATCAGCCGTGATAAATTCGCTATACGCATTCTAACTCACGCTAAATAGAGTGTGTACATATTGACATAGCGAACCTTACATAAAATTTGATCACTAATTTTAGTATGTACGTGCGCAAGACTTGACGACGTTAAGCCGATTTGCAAGACTGGAAGTCATTTTCATGAGACGTTAGCCATTTTCCAGATAGGTTAGCCGTTTTACTGAATGGTTAGTAATTTTGTGAAAGCTGATTATTACTTGCTGGAGCTGGGCTGGAGCGCAATCTGCTAAAGTATTTAGTTGTTTTGCTTGACTTCTAATTTTCCTTAAAGGTAAAAGCGCACAGCTAACAAACCATCCGCCTGACCTTCTTATTTCAGACCATACCCTAGCCGTTGCCGAGCCGTCAAGGATATACAATCTTAACTTGAGCCTTGCAAGCGCATTATAGAAGTTTATTATAAAAGCGCTAATAAACACATTAATTTACTTATTACGAAATCCGATTTAAAAAGCGCAAAACGTTCAAAATAAGAAAAATCTCCTACTTTGTATTATTAATAAAATTTATTAATTATAATTACTATTATCGTAAAAATATAAAAATCGAAAGTTTCATTCGAACTGAATTATGTGTGGAAGTTCCATGCAGGGAGATTATTGGTCGAAATGAGGAGAAATCACGTGAGTTCTCCTCATTTCGCCGCGACAGTGGTGAAACGATAGGTTGGTGGGTTGGTCCACCTGTTGACACCTGAAACACCAGAATATTTTTCTCTCCCCCCCCCTCACTCGCTCTCTTCATAGTTCCCACCCGACTCCAATTCCTCAATCTCTTTCCAATCCATTTCTCTGGACCCTTGCCTTGTGACGAGTTGTGACTCGCGTGCGACACAGCACTGCCTTTAAATCAGTAGTAATAAAGGTAGAGCCAGGTTGACTCTAGCACTAGAGCATATTATTTTAGCGAATTGCCGTATATTGAGGCTTGAGGTCAGCATAAATAATTAATAAATAACAATAATTTAAATGAGAAGAGGAGAAAATCCTTTATTGAAACCGGAATAATGATTAATACTATTGTTTTCATTTGAGTAATAATTTACTTCAAACTCACAACTTTGTGAACGACACAAAACGTAGTTCTGGCAATTAATCCGTAAGTTAATTATTTTTTACGAAGATGGGTTTTTTTGTGACTCGCAACTCTCGCAAGAAGCAGTGGCGGCGGAACCTAAGGGTACAGGTGGTACATGTACCCCCCAGAAAAAACCCTGGGGGGTACAAGCAATGGTA
>JAQFXU010006434.1:0-10264 GCA_034693705.1 Spatulosminthurus flaviceps | reverse complement strand
AATCTCGTTGGACAAATTTGTATGTGGACGAAATTTCGTTGGATGATTTTGAGTTTGGTCGAAATAATTCTGGTCGATATAGTTTTTGGACGAATTTTTTTTTGGATGAAACCATTGGACGAAAAGGCTTTTGGACAAGATAACAGAAATAATATGTAGGAAATGTTTAGAAAGTCAGTTGTTCAGCATTTGATAAGACAATTAAATTCATTTGAATATTCTGATTGGGATAATTTAAACGAATTTTATATGAAATGAAACTCGTCTGCTATCTTCGACTACATTTTAAAAAACTATGTGTTTAAAATACAAGTTGTGATTTAATGAAAATCACACGACAATGCAATGGTGATGTAATTGTGCAGGCTTTTACTGACAATAAACCCTTATTATGTATATTATATTATTCCCTAGCAGTGAGTTAGAAATGTTCAAAATGTTTGTGTTTGAAGGGTCTAGCTTAAGTTTAGCATTTCTTGCATTTTACTTTCTGGTAAACAAGTGAAATACCGTTTAAAATTGGATTTTATCATCTTAAGATCCCAATAAAAGGGTTTTAATTTCCCCCAACTTAATATTCCGAAATTTGAAAACCCCTGAAATGCTGCACAAGAAAACTTGTTTATGGATGCGTTTTCCAGAAACTGTTTTGCTATATATGGTTTCTTAATTTCTTCGATGACTTATTCAGTTTAGGTTATTGAACTGCGCTGAATTTTTAGCCTGCAACAACCCTGCGGGGCAAGTTCTGTGGCTAATAAAACTGCATAATTTATGTTCTTAGCAAGCAAACAGGAACAAAACCTCTTACGTCAACGTCTACGTGACACAAGTTGAACAATGAAATTTTTGGGAGATAGACAAAGTACGAGTATTGGAAGCTTCACATAGCACACTGACTATTTTGAAGGTTCAACTATACATACAAAGAATAAAGAACTACACAGGAAGAAAAATCCATCGTCTTCTATTATATCTGCTAATGTGCATAGTGAAGTATTTAGTATCATTATTCATTATGATTCTCAAAACTATATTTGCAGATAAACGTGAACAGTTATGATTTATGATGAATACAATAACGGGAAAAAATTTAATTCTATAAATTGCACTTTTGGAGATTATTAATCCGTAAGTTGACTGAGAAGGGCAGTCCCTTTAAGAATCCAATAATCCTCGGATTGTTTGGAAGGAAGATGAATAGGTACAATAAAATTTGTCGAATGCCCTGTAGTGGATAGTATCCCAGCACGAACAGATGTTTTGTAAAGCGGAGCCGTGTAAACATTAGTGGGCGGATCGGGATTTTGGGCTGGCTTGAAATGTATAACAGGCATCATGGGATTCATTTCCCCTGGTTTTGGGTCAGCCAAAGTCATCCTCTGGAAATCCCATCTTGCAGCCTCAAGATACAAGCCATGTACAAGGACACCATCCATTGGTCGTACTAAAGACTTTTCCACTACCTGAGTAAGGGAAATTCAGTTGAATATTTTAAAAAACCATTGATATACTCATAGCAGTGAGCAAAGGAAAAGGGGTATATCCAGAGTGCTTATTATTGTATTACCAAATCCAACTTAATTTGTTCTTCTTTGACTATTGGGGCGACGGAAAATAAGAATCTAAGTTGGTCGATTGGGAGACTATGACGCCTGGCAAAAGTTTGAAGAACAGCTGTGAGGAAACCCTGCTGAAAAAAGAATCCTGAAAGCCAATAAGAAACAGGTGGCTGCCCAGAAAACCATCTCTGCAATGAAACAAAAATCTGGTTAGCTGGAATTTCCGACTTCGTACATCTGTATGAAGGAATTTGTTTATCTATCCTACCTCTATAAAGTTAGCTCGTATGAGCATATCGGTGTACCAACTTGCAAGGCTTTTCAATGAACCATAAGAAACGCGCGTCCAATTTGCTGGAACCTATGTAATATCATTTGCGTCAAATACTAAAAGAAATCATACTTTTTCGAAGAAGGTAACATTTACTACCTGATTGATAAGGAAGGACTGGTACATCCTTTCCAGATCTTCCGACATAACAACCAAACCTTGGATTCCTTTCTTCAGTTGCTCCAAAGATGATTTCATCACAGAAAGCATTTTATTGAACCGATCTACTTCCTGCTTCAAAAATACACTCAAAGAAGGAAGTCGACCTTCCCTATCTTTGTCGAATAGTGTAGGACTTCCACTATCCACATCAACGATTGGAGGTAACTTCTTCTCGAACTGAACTGCTTGTTCAAACGCAATCTCGTCCTTGGCAGATGCTGCTTTCCCTGCCGATTGCCTCGGTTGAACAGATAGAATGCAGTTCAAAAGGTTTGCGCTTTCTTGTTGCTGACAATTTACAATGATCAATTTCAGTAATTTTATTTAAAAATTCAGATTCTACTTCTAATCATCACAATAAATCGTAAAAATAGGCTTGTTAAACCTAGCTTACCTGGAAAGTAATGTTGGCATTGTCATGCATACCAAAAATCTCTGGCTCGTCAATGATGGGTAACTTGTCAATATATGTGATGTAATCTTTAAGATGTTTGTATAAGGGAGCGTAGTATATCCCAGATGGAGAGTACTTATGATTTTTTGCTAACGTCCGCTCACAAAAGTATGTTTTCAAAATAGTAGTAAGGCATCGCTGATCCCAGCCATCTGTAATTCGACCCCCGTAGGTGATTTGACCTAAAATTAAATAAAGAAATACCGGTAAAATGCCACTGCAAACATAGAGCCTAAATACTTTTCATTCTTGCAGATACTGCTAGCGTGGCACCTGTTATATATTCCAGAGCATCCCAAGGTATTCTCCCCTCTTTGCAGAACATATCCAAGTTTAGTAGAGCACAATTTCGATCACTATCGTTAAACTCATACTTAATGTTCCAGCCTAAAGGTCCAAACTTCTTCCGCTCTTGTATTACAGCGTGGAAGAAGCAAATACCGAAGAGCATTCTTTTCCAATCACTTCCCAAAACTAATACAATGGGCGTAACACTCATTTTATATTAACATAGTTATTTATATTTAAACTCTTCAAGAGAATAGCTCTAGAAAAAGTTGGTCGATCAGGAAAATTCGCCTAATGGCAAAATACGTACCGTTGTCCTCAAAGAAGTTCTTCTCAAGGTCAGCCATAGCTTGTCGAACATTTGCCCTGATACCTTTGGGAGGTTCGTTTGTAATTTTTACACTATCCTGCAATACTGAAACGGGAAATGCCCTCGAAGGCATTGAACTTAAGTATAATCGGAATGAATCAGCAACTTCATCAGCGTTATCAGACAGCGTTTTCACCACTACTTCTAACGCGGGCATCCATGACGCTGCTAAGTGACAATTCTGAGCAAAAATCGCGCATGTTGGTGATTTTAAGCATACAGTTAATTTTAGGCATATCATAACCTAAGGAAAACCGGATAATTTGCATCAAAATCTTTTCAATAATCATTCAAAATAAACACTGTACTTGTAAAAACACCCAGTCTCCGCTTGAAGTAGCATTGCGAATCATATTCTCTGCCACAGGCCCTTGCCCCTGTCCAAGAGAAACGGTTGATATTCTATCATGGAATTCTAGCTCGCTGGCAAAACGATAAAACGCTGCCATTGGGTCTGATCCAACACTCAATACAAAAACCAATGGAGTGACTTTGTTCAAATCTTTGTAGATCTTCCCCTGTTAACACGCAAAAAGATTCAAAATTAATAATCTGAAATTGTGTCAACCAGTTTCATGAAAGCTTCACATAAAAAATTATAATTCTCACCAAATCAATGGATGGGCTTTCAACGAACTTCTGCCCCAACTCACTCCGGACAAATTCCGTCACTGCTTCGACAAGCTAATTAACGAAAAACACGACCAAATTATGTATATTTTATTCGTTGCATAAGTTCAAAAAAATTAACGTAATTCAAACCTTTTCTTCCGCGCAACACTTTATAAACAGAAGCTTCTGAAATTTTGAAAGCTTTTTATCCCAATTTGCAGATGTTTTCCCTGTTCTTAATCCTCCTTTAGTACTACCAGCAAAAAGCAGGAACTTGAAGTTCCCAAAAGTAATATTTATTGCATCCTTCAACGCTTGTATAGTTATATTGTCCCAAATTGGAAATGTTGATTCGAGATCACACAGTTGGTTCCACTGAGGAGTATTTATCCATTCTGCCATACCAGGTTTGGTGGTTCGGGCTTGCTCAACACCTACGCCCCCACGGAGGAAGAAATCCCACTCCGCGTCTGTGATACTATCACGATTTCTCATGATATCGGAACAGAGCATAAAGCTAAATACTAATTTGTCTTTCTCAAAGAGTCCACGACTAATGTTTATGTACGTGGCTAAAGTGGTGGTCTTCCGTAAAACTCGGAGCCTCTCCTCTAGTTCTTCAGTTTTCTCTGTGGATGCAATACACTGAATGAAGACCTGAACAAAATATTTTAGAGAATATTGATACATCGGATCCAGTTCTGTTAGCTGAGCTACGACGAAGTAAAGGACGGAACCCCTTGAAGCTACAGGCCGATATTTCTCACGGGCCGCGCTAATGCGAACCTCTGTCTCTTCTGCTTCTTTTAACCGTTTCACAATTTCCACTGAGGTTTTTTTGCTGTCGTTCAGTGCCTCCACCAATTCTTCATCATCCAATATGTTCCCTTCTGATTGGAAGAGTAGTCTTAAAATCTTTGATTCGAGGGAAATCAACTGATTTTTGTCGTTATTGATAGACGCAATGAGAGTTGAACGCTGGGTTTCTAAATCAGGCCTTTCTATTCCCACTACTTCGCTCAACAGCTGGTCTTCTAGGCCAGACATGGTTACAGTGAAATTAATTATAGTGACTTTAATGCAGATTTCTGGTAAATAGTGAGGATTGGCAAGCTTCGTCGTCATATAGAGACGGAAGTTTTGATCATAGTCTACATTGGAATCTCCCAACCGAATAATGAGTCTACCTCCCTAACGGGAACAAAATAATCAGCATTAAACAGGAGTCATTAATGCACTGCAAAAACAAGTATCGAAAATTTAACTATAATTATCTGTTACCTGAGTAACAACTTGCCGCTGTAAAATAGGTTCCAATGATGGATCCAGTGTCTCGCCTACTTCCTCAAGTAAACAAGGAGTACCCAGGCGAATGCAATTTTCCATTGTTCTCATGAAGTTTCCATCAGATAACTTGAGAACCTGAAATTTAATGACATTGGAAAATATATAATGGCAACCGGTTTTATTTGAGTCTTTCAAGATTCGGTTTTAAGCGTCCAACTTTCAACTGCTTGTCAGCTTCCATGCGTTTTATCCATCGGTTGGCCTGATCCTGCGGATCAATCATCAGTGGCCACCGGCGCCCTCTGGTGACTAATACTGCATTTTCTGTGGAAGTGGCATCTTTGGGTAGTCCACTTGTATTCCAAACACGCACTTCAAAAGGATCCGCAAAGGAAGATAACCTGCGCAAGTAATAAACCATTGCAGGCCAAATGCATGGAAACAGGGTTGTAAGTTTCAAATTTTTGTGTAAAATTTCAATTTCAGCTCATTTTAAACATTATATGTAGATGATAGAAGTTTTAACGTAGCAGCATATTTTTCTAATGCTTACGTGAAATCTCGAGTGACAGGTAGCTTGAGCTGTACACATCTGTCTACCCAACCTTTGGTCAATATCTGTCGGTAATGACTTGTGAAAGCCCCAAAGTATGCAACACAGGCTGAGCCCACAAACACATCTCCTATTAGATTCTTGAGTTCCTCATCGAATTTCTACAAATGTGGGTTTGCATTTTGGAAGGTGAAGACGCGAATCTATTTCTCAAATAACCTAAAAGAACTTCAACTTTTCAATTGGTTACACTTACTAGAACAGATTCTTGCCACCTTGTTTGTTCAGACGCTAAAGCACTGGTTAACCGTCCAGCTCTCTTCAACCTTTGAGCAGTAAGTTCCATATTGTCTTCTAACTGCTGTTTCTCAGCCAAAGTGTTCTCATAAAATTCTTGTAAAGCGTGAATCTTTTTTTCAACCTCGTTTAGCTGTGCTTGCTTGGTACGTAAAGTCTCCATGACTTGATCAAGTTCAGCTTGTGCTGACAAATAACGATTCCTTTTAGGCTCCACAGTCCTGAATACCTTCACATACAAGTCAATGGCACGAACCCATAAACAAATGGATTTGCAAGCTTTGGATATTTTCTCAATTGGACCTGGCTGGAACTTCGGATTATCAATGTACGGCTTAAGCTTCTTAATTGTTGCATCAGAGACATTGTCTTTGGGGAAGTCGTAGAGCTTCTTCAAGAAATTCGAATCTGCGAGTAGTGTTTTTGCTGTAGCCCAATCAGCCCTGAAATAAATTGCATTAAAATTAAAAATGTCACTATTAGTTCCCGAATAAGTATCATTAGTTCTATATTTCTCAGCATGACCTTTGAAGGAAAATTATTGCTTGTAAATTTCTAACAAAACAAAGACATTACTTTGAATTGAACAAAATGCAGACAGACTCCATAACCATTTTTACAGCTTCCGGAGGCTTCTGAAACACTCGGAGTTCAGCAATGTCAGCTTTATCCAGAGCATCAAGTGCTTTTACTGCTGCTTCTAAAGCCGGCAGAGCTTCAGCCAAATCTTTCTGAGCATCTTCAGCAATTGCCTGAGTTTCTACAGCCTTCGCCTAAGTCCAAAGAAAATTTTACATTCCGCGTGTTACTACGTGTTACAATATGAAAGAATACACATGAGGTGTACAATTGCTAAAATCTTTTATCCACAAGGGATACTAACTTTAGCAGCTGTTTCTTCCACTTGAACATTTTTCCGGACTACATCTGCAGCTCCTTGATCCTCAGCCAATTTAACCATAAGGTTCTCGACGGCTTCAGATTTCTGGCGGAGGACAGGTTCCAGATCCTTCAGTTTTACGCGCATTTCTTTCACCAAAACGTTTGTTTCAAGCAGTTTCTAAATAATAGTTGCTTCATGCACATAAGAACTTCGGGAACTCCATGAAGGCACTACAAGCCAATTCTATGCATATTGCATTAAATCTTACGGTAAGACCATTTTGGATTCTTGCTTTCCCCATAAATATCTTATCCCTTCGTTCCTGCAACATGCTTGTGAAAAGTTTGATAAGTTCTAAATATGAGCTGGGTGTTGTATAGTAGCGACGTCTCATTTCTTCGTAAAATACCTCTGACATTTTGGTAACGCTCTGAAAAAGTGCAATTGGTTTAAAACTATGTAGCAGGCTGAGGCATTAATGTCAATACATTGGACAACATTTTAAATACTTACTTCGTGGACCAGCACGGAGATATCTGCCATTGAATTCGGAGTTACATTTTTGCCTAGATCAATTTTTGCCATAAAAGTCCTTGCAACAGATAAAAGAGCCTCGGTAGGCCACTCGCAAAACCAATTAATGGTACAGCAGTTGACCAGTGAGGGAAACATTCGACATCGAACTCTGCAGAGCAAGTATTATTGTCAATCCTTTCTGATTTTATTTCACTGCACCAAAATTAATTTCAGTTATTTGTTCACCTGAAGCTGTCCCCAACAGGACTCATACACAACACGATATGAAGGTTACTTCGTATTCTTCTTATGAAGTAATCGTACAGAGCATCCCTATTGTCTTCTTCAATTCCCTGCTCTTGCCGAGCATCTGCACGTATTGCGGAGATCATTCTTTCTTGATCTTCCGCTTCAAGGAGGTTTGGAACTTCACCTAAAACAGCACCCATTAATAAGTATTTAGTAAGAAACACTTCTGGATAAAAAAAAAGTACTTATGAAGATTGGAATTCGGATTTTTAATATTAACCGGAGTTCAAAATGTTGTTGATATCTTCGAGAAATTCCTCATAAGCAATTTGGGTGTCAGTGAATAGGAAGCACATTTTATCATTTCTCATCCCCGCTTTCTCGTAGAGGATTTTTAGGTCGTCATGAAATGAGTTATAATCATACCCCCGCATCAATTCAATTTGGAAACAACTGCAAATGTTGTGATAATTTTTTAAATGAATCCTTAGAAATAATTTAATACGTGCTTAAATGATTAAATTATTATACTCGTTAAACACGAATTCGACTCATCCGTACAAATACACCTAGCATGCCTTTTCCTATGCTCCACATTCGTATAATTAAACGATCAAAAGAACTTCGATCGTAATTATACGAATGAAGACTCGTCCTAAATAATTACACATTGTATGACTTCTGCATACACATTTATAGAAAATAAGGAGTTGCGTTAGCAACGCCTTATAACAAAAAAGTTTTGTCAACTCCGTGACCTATGCTCTACGCTCTGCTCGTAGCCTCATTTATTTGAAAGCCTAATTTTGCATTGGGTGGGACTTATGGGAGGGTAGTAATTATTTAGGACGAGTCTTCTTTCGTATAATTACGATCGACTTCAGGTAAGTTCTTTTGATCGTTTAATTATACTTCATTCTACTCGTCCCTCATAATTACACATTGTATGATGTTGAAAGATGTGCAAAATTAGAAGAAAATTCTCACAGTTTTAGAGAACGAAAAACAATGTATTCAACAAGGAAAACAACACCTAATGTTATGGAGAAAGAGTAACGGGTCTAAGGAAAGGACTACCAGTTTATACTAAACAGAATTCACGAAATAGGATAAAATTAGATCTTGATTACTGTTCTCGCAAAATTATCTTCGTCGAGGATAGGACGGTTATAAAACTTCGCGAAAACAGCCGAGGATGCCAACCACCCCGCCTTGAGTCGAATTTGGTCGATGGAAATTCCGCCTCTAGCTGCTGCAGAGGTGGCGGCATGTCTGACACTGTGACTGGTGAAGGTGTTAATGTCAATACCGCTGTCTTTTAGAACCTGTTTTATCCATCGTGAGATAGTTTGGGAGCCCACCGGCGAGTGGGGTTTTGATAGCCCGAGGAATAAGCGGTCCGAGCGGTTTTGTCGGAGTGTCTGTGTTTTTTGAAGGTATGTTGATAAACTCCGTGAAGCGCACAATGGAAGATCATCTGTGAATTTTGGTGGGAATAAGATAGGTAGATTGCCGCCTGGTTTCGATGTTTTTATTTCAGAGTGAATCTGAATTTCCATACCGGTTTCTTTTTATATTATTTTGTCAACCTGTATAAGGGAAAAAGTCTGCTCGGTGTGCTGTGGCGAGGCTCATCAGTCCTATGGTTTTCAGCGTGATTTTTTCAAGAGATAATTCCTGCATGGGTTCCAGCGATCTGAGATATTCTAGTACACGTGAGGGGTCCCAAGTGTTGTACCTAGGTTTTGGTGGGCGAAGTTTGCCAATTCCTTGGAATCGGACCACAAAAGGATGATTTCCTATACCGTCATAGGTAGAACCAGAGGATACTAGTGAAAGAAACGACCGTGCACTGTTCATGCTGCTGTAGCGCAAACCTAGATCGTAGAGGTGCTGTAGGAATGACAAGACCTGGTTCAACTCGACTATAGACGGATCCCAATTTATGGAGAGACAGTAATTGATCCAATAATTGAAGTAGACTGAGTACTGCCGCCATGTGGACTGGGTTAAGGAAGCTAACACGGTGTTAATTGTTTCGGATTTGATTAATTATCAAGCCAGCGCAGCCCTGACAATATCCCGGCATGTAAAGTAAGATTTTGATTGAGTGGGTGCAACTTGCTGCAAAAAGAAAGTAAATTTGGCATGGGATTAATGTGTATTACTTCTCCGATCAGGAGTCTTCGTAATAGAGGGTACCATGCCTGACTAGGCCAAAAGGGGACCACTACTACCCCCTACGCTTTATCAGAAATGATATTTTACTTATAGTACTTTTGGAATGAGACTAAACGGGGGAAAAGCGTAAAATTGTAAACTTCCCAGTCAAAATTGAAAGCGTCCACCTTCCACGAGAAAGGGTCGGGCTTCCATGACATGTACCTTTCACATTTGAAATTTTGATAGCTTGCAAAAAGATCCACGTTGATATGAAAACCGTGCAAAGAAACAACTATTAAATTAAAAGCAGTGTCACAAAGTTCCCACTCCGTCTCGAAATCGTGGGAGCGCGACTCCCGATCAGCAATAAAGTTGTCGGACGAGGATATGTATGACGCAAATACATATAAGCAGAGGCGTAGGAACGTATTTTCGAGCGGGGGGTGTCAAGATGGCCGACAAAATGGCGGCCAAAGAAAATGGCTGTCAATTTTTAAAATGGCGGAAAGCCAAATGGGTTGACTGTAGGACGTCTTA
>JAQFXU010006433.1:0-10265 GCA_034693705.1 Spatulosminthurus flaviceps | reverse complement strand
GTATCGGGTCACGAAATATCACAAAATGTGCTTGGACTGACTGACATTTTGGATGACGTACTTTATGGACAGCCCCAAGAGCACTATACAAAGACCATTGCACATTGCTACACTGCACTCTCCAAGGTTTTATAGTCAAGTGTATTTATGTACGTACGTGCTTTTTGGTTTGTGTGGGGGGATATTGAAGTGGGCAGAATTTTACAAGGATTCCAGATCATAAAAACTTGATAGAATCGCAGTGTTTAGACACTCGATAGAGTAATGTGACACTTTCCAGGGAGAGAGTTTTAAAAAAGAACCAAGTGTGGCAGATGTGCATTTGTTTCTCTAATTTCGTTAACGAGAAATTATTTGGACAAGGAATGGAAATAGTGAACATGTAATTTACAAGTGGAATAATTTTCATGGAAGCGGAAGGAAATTTTTTCAAATGACGTTATAAACGTTTGTAGTAGCGTGGTAATTTTCGCAGGTTAAAAAAGAGATGTTATTCAAATTATAGAAATAGTATGATTATGTAAGAAAAACATCAACAGCAAACGAAGGGAATACCAGTTGCATTGAACAGTTAATTGCAACTGGTTGTACCCTGATTATTTGGCAATATCAAAATTGAAAATCATTACATGTATTACTGAGAGTGAGCTAGAGCTAAATCCAAGATAGTTGATGCAGAACTATGTAGCACTACTATGTCCACTTGGATATATTTTTTTGAGTTTAAAAAACATTCTGAGGGGAAGGAACGTTGGTATGCAAAATTGGGTGGCGTTGATGAAGCAGTGTTTTATTTTCAAGGGGGCACTTGATGTCTAAAGGTTGTCTGAATATAGGGATTCGTCAAGCTACAAAGCGGACGCTGTAACAAAATTTCGGAAAAATAACAACTGGGCAAGTTATAACTATTGTTGATTCTTTTTTAATTTTTAAGAGCATACTTGTAAATACAAGTTGTAAAAAGAAATTGCTTGAATGAAAAACCTTGGGTGGATAAAAAAGGGTAGTAGTTAATAGTTTTGGTTTATGTTATATTGAAACAAGATCTTGAGGAGTCTTGTGTATTTATTTTTAAATAATACGGAAAACCTCTAAGTTCATGTATACAAGGTCAGAAATTTTCAGAACTAACAAACGCGAACCTGCATAACTATATTTAACCATAAAGGAGTATTGTTGCCGTAATAGTATTACGTGTAACGTTCGACAAACAGCGAAAAAACAGACTTTGCTGCGAAGTTCATGGAATTAGAAAGTTTGTAGAAAAATAGATAAGCAGGTGAGTAGATTTTGATTTCTTGCGTACAATATCTAAATGGTTAACAATAATGATCAATACTCTAGTCTACAGAATGAAAAAGCACACACAAAAACTGAGTTGGAGGTAGAAACAAATTTCAAATCAATGCTCTCCCCCTCCGTTTTCCAATTAATCACAAACAATCAGATATCGGAGAATTCGTTCCACATTTTTATAAATTCCTGCTGATAAGCTCCTACCAGACGCGGATCCGTCGTAACCAGTACATTTTCACGGTTACCAGTCACACCCTGTAAAAATAAGTAAATATTAGTTTCAGCATCTTATATCCAGATAGCTGACTGAAATTCCTTACGAAAATAAATAAGAAATGCGGTAGGAAATATCGTTTAAAAAATCCTGAACTGATCATACCTGAACTGTCCAATTAAGTGATCCCGTAAGCAATGCCTCCTCATCAATTATCACAAATTTATTATGCATCAAGTATCCAGTTGATTTCATACGTATAGGAATTCCTGAAATGACACAAAAATTAATGATACACAAAATTAGTTAATTTCGAAATAAAGCTAAATAAGCTTATTAAATCAGCTCATGGCGTTACCTTTATTCCTCCATCGGGATATGTGATTGTTGTGAGAGTGCATGGTGTCGTAATCCGTAATGACTTGAACGATCAGACCTTCCCGATATTTCCTCAAAATGGCCGTCTCGTAGGGATTGAATGACAGCAAGTATAGGCACACTTGAATTGTTACTTGAGCCGAATTAATGAGTTTGACTATCTGAGTTGAAACAGAGTTGGGTTCTTCAGGTACATAATCCGGGAAGAAGAAAGCCCTGTTCCACAGTTCTGGCGGTTTCCGCATGTCAATTCTCAATTGCAATTTCTTGTCATATTCATTTTTCTTTTCAGTCCCAGCCTTCAGCCTCTTCTCATTGACGAAGGCAACCAAATCCTTCATGATTCGCCAAGAACCGTATACAATTAGAAAGTACTTGACTGGCCTCAGCGTTCTTTTGACTACTTCCGGAGTAGTCTTGAATGATAATAAGTTCATGTCGTGTATCTGCAAAGAATGCCTCAATATAAAATCTCTTCACTTTTATTATACAAACAATTGCTCTCTCCTGAACTTTGAATTCCGGAATGGGAGATTCTGTCGATTTTTTTCTTTTATGTACCTTGAACACATTGAGAGGTCTCACTTCGCCTGCACAGAACTGTTAAAAAGTTGCTGTGTATAAAAAAACCTACAAGTCTCATAAATATAACCTATAACTGCTTCAGAATGGAAGCTAACAATTTTTACGACTCTTCCCCCATGCATATAATGTCGCAGAGGGAGTTGGGGTGAGTAGGAAGGTTCAAAGGAGTAGGGATAAATATTTAAGATGTCTCCTGTCCCTTAATTTAAATTCTGACTGCGGTCATGGCAAATGACAAAAGAATATACAATAGACTTTTTGTTAACCTAGAATCGGTATCGGTGGTTAACTAAACTATAGATATGCAGGTGCAAATGATTATTCGGGATACGTAACGAAATACAAAACGTACATTAATTTACCACCCTGCATCTGCACAATTGCACAAACCATTGCATTGGGATGTCTCATCACAATGAGCCAAATTAACTTTTAACTGAATCAGCTAGCCACTCTAGCAATCAGTCTGAATCTTTAGGATTCCAAGCAAAAATAAGTTTCATAATAAAAAGTAATTAAAACACCAAATTCACCGAATGATATTGACATTGCGCAGTGCTGAAGTGATTTCAAAAGTTGCCTGGTTCAACCGCGGAAAAAATGACGCGTTCCCAACGTTTTAATTTCCATTATTACGTACTAATTATTATTCTGAGCGCATACAATGATTACAAGGTCGTCAGCCCAGAGATCCTCAGGAAGGCATGAATCGAGAACGCTGGACTGAACTAAAACTTGATGTACATATAAAATATAGTTTTGTGTAAGTAACCAGAAATTACTGTTATCAGTTGAAATCTTGAAATGTGCACATGAAATGGATTTTTACCTCGAAATTAAAATGTAATTGCATCTTGTAACCCATTTTAACTTTTTAACTCATTACTTACTATGTATAGTGTATAGTGTCTAACCAAACAGAAATCGAAATTGATTTCATCGAAAGCTAATGTGTTCAAGGGAAATGGGTCTATCCTAGTAGCATTTCGCCCTCCATCGGAAGTTGCGTTGGGCGTGTAATGGTAAGCATAGTTGCCTTCGTAGCAGTTGATCCGGGTTCGATTCCCGGCCAACGCATTTAAAATTTGCCCAGTGAGGTTTCCAAAACTGAGTCATTATAGACATTTATATAAAAATAAAATTTTATCCATCTCAAATTTTTCATTCCAGACGGCCTGCGGTCTTGCACTTGAATCGTAGAAATAATTTTGGTTACGTGTCGTGTAGACCCGAACGTGCTACCCTTGACTTATTTTTGTAATGAAAAGTACCTATATACATGTGAACCGTGAACCGCTCTCGGTCTCAAAAGGGTTAAATTATACCACACGAAGTTACTTTCATTTGAAAAGCTTTAAAAATTAATACGAGAGTGATGAGGTAAACATTTGAAGTTAAACTTGAATCGATATGAAGAGTGACAAAGAATTCAAAGATTTAACATGCATAGAGGTTGTGCGCACACGCCTGCAATAAGTAAACTATCTCTGTAAAGCCAAGATACAAAATACAAGATGCTGTACTAAAATGACATAAGTGTTTACAGTACATTCTATACGACTTGATATCTACACTAAAAAACATTAAGAGTGGTTTTCCGCACTTTGCTTATGTCAGCGATTTGGAGGAAAAGCTTCTCTTTTATATCTATATTTACTTATTACTTACTCTGCAGTAAAAACGCTGTTTAGTCTCCGAGTCTTTTGAGAGGAGACTGCGGAGATTAATTATCCACTTGAAAGGGTACCATAGCATTGTTAGTGTGCGTATATTGAAACTCGATATAATTAATTTTCTGGGCTGTCTTGCTTTATAATGGTATTGAATTGTAGTTGAAAGACGTAAAACACAGTTAACTCTTCGTCATCTCAAGTGTAAGTACATGCTTGTTTTCACTGTATTTTCTTTATTGCAGGAGCATTTGAGGGCGCTGTTAAAGAAAACAATGGCATCGATGCTGTCTGAACCAAGAGTTGTGGCGGTTGCAAATAGTGGTGACCTTGTGAGAAGTGAAACTGAAAGATGTGTAAATAATGATAAACAAAGGCGCTCTTATTCACCGGACGGGAACGACCCGAGACCATGGAATCGTCGCATAGATCAGCCACAGCTACCCTCATCGCAAGATAGACAGGAGGCAGTGAGAAAATGGGTTGAAAGCCTAGAGAAAAGTTGCCCGGAAAAGCCTGGTAAGAGACTGGAAGGTACCGGAAGTGGCATGGTCGGCGGAGCCAGTGAAGTTATGAACGAGGCGTTTGAGGTTGTGGTTCATGACGAATCATGTGTTATAGATTCGTCTAGTAAGGAATCGCCTTACGAGGATTCGTCTCGTAAGAAGTCATTTTACGGGGATTCATCTCGTAAGGAGTCGTCTTATGAGGATTCGTCTGAAAAGGAATCAGATCGCAATAATCAGAACCCTAGTCCGAAATTGTTGTCCAGTTCGATGCGACAAAATCCAAGGAATAAGTCCAGTGGTAGATGTGAGATACAGGTAAGAGAGACATTTTAAAGTGTTGTGGGAATTCGAAATGACAATAATTTTGGAATTTATTTTACAATTACTATTGACTTTATAAATAACTTAATTCAGGGCAAGCGGATCCAGTCAAGTATGACTGGTGAATATTGTACGATTTGCGGCATAATTATTACTGGCGGTTTGACTGCTTTAATTCAACACCGTGCCTCATGCTTTGAAAACTATTATGCTGGATCAACAGTGGTACAAAACAATTGTCATGTTTTCTTTTGATATCATATTCAAAATATGTAATGTCAGTTGTTTAGCAAATGGAGGCGACCAAATTATTTTCTTTCAGTGAGTTAGTAGGTACTATGTTTACTTTGATAGAAATCAGCAGTGACCTGCAGCTCTAATAATTCGGACGTCGTGATTTTATCCGAAGTAGAAAGAGCCCTAGATGACCGGATGCCAATTGAAAGTGGCCTAGATGACCGGATGCCAATTGAAAGTGGTCTAGATGACCGGATGCCAATTGAAAGTGGCCTAGATGACCGGATGCGTAGAGGAAGAGGCCTAGATGACCAGCTGTCAAGAAAAAAACGCGAAGCAGTCAAGCATTTTAAATGCGATTATTGCCCCTACCGTGCAGTTAAAATGAGACGGGTCCAAGAGCATCAGCGGGTGCACACCGGTGAAAAGCCTTACACCTGCAGATATTGTGAATATCGGACAAGCTACCGCAGTTACTTACCAAAACATGAAAAGGCTTGTTTTAAGCGCAGACTAGATGAAATGAGACCGCTAGGAATTTATAAGTAGAACTAGCTTGGTTTTATTTCCATGAAAACACCCCTTTTGGTACCTTATTTCTTGTTATCTGCTCAGTAAGGTTTCTGGAGTTAATTTAATCATTCTAGAGTATTCTTTTCAGTATTATCGTTGGGTGGAAAGATATTCCAATTTCGAGATTTCAGTTACTAATTTCACAAAAGCAGTATTATTTAATTAGGGTTAGGTTATACATTTTTTAGGTAGATTTTTTTACACTTTTTACCTCCCTACAAAGGTGTGTGCAAACATTATAAATAATAGCAATTCTAATATTGAGTTTGTAACAGGAACACACTCTTAAATGTGGTAAAAGCGGGAATAAAAACTTGGTAATCATACTGGGTATTTATACGTACAACTTTACGTAGCCATTAATTTAATGATATACAAATTAAAAATAAGGCCATTCGGCCAGAATATCCAGTAACCTGTGGCTTTCTGATGGAGGGCCATTTATTGTTAGTGACATTCGCCCCGTATTTGAATATAATAAGGTAACTGTTATCATCGGTAAGCATGGTGGTTCATTATTTCAACATTTCAAGTATAGTCACTCGAAAACTGAAATAGCAAAGTAAAAATTAATTAATTTTCATATGGTAATTGACATACATTGCATTTCACTTCTGATGCAATATTGTTCAGTCATAACGAGATGATTAATATTAATTATTGCAAACCATGCATTTCATCTGGGCCGAGAAGCGTCGAAAGCCACAAGCAATTTCGTTTGCTCGTAACGATCATCAGTTTTTCAATTTTTGACTGAAAATGAAAGCGCATAAGTTTGTTTTTATTGTGGTGATACAAATTCTCTATGAATTACCATTAGTTATTGCTTGTGTAGATATTCACGAAATTTTCTTCAAATTACCTTGGCTAGTCTCAGAATTTCAGGAAATTTCATTATTTTCAGATACGCCATTCCTCGCGTGTTCAAACGAATGTAAGCATTTTCATATGTTATTTGCGCTTATATATATATTTATTTTAAGATCTAAAGTACCTGCTTTCAAGCGCAGATTTTACAAAAAATGGGACAACACTGTCGGAGGCGTCATTTTTTTCATTACCAACAAAGGATGCTTTCGAAATGAAAACTAACAATTCTTCTAGTTCATCGTCCTTGACCGCCATGATTATTAATCCGAGCAAAAATTTCACTGATTATGAGGAGATACTACAATCGCTCCAAAACGTGTTGGTATGAAAGTAATCTCGTAGAAATCTCGTAAAAATTTTGGTAGTGAAATTTTAAGTGTTGTGTAGCTAAGAGGTTGATTTTCATTCACGTTTCTGCGACACAGACAAGTTCCACCAGTCAAGAATTTCTAGCAACATCTTTTATATTCATCGTTTGGCCCGCAGTATTATATGAGATGGACAGCATTTCCACTGCATTCCCGGAAGATCACTTCATTTCTTTATGGAAAAATCAAAACTTTTCGCTTCCCTTTGATTCAAATGTTTTCATCATTATGCCAAACGAAAAACGACTGTACACACTTTGGGAGTCTTACTCAGTCAAAGGCATTGAGGTGGTTCAAGACATAGATGCTAATATTTCTCAACCTTACTTTCTTTGGGAGCTAATAAAATTCAAATCGAATCGACGGAGTGATTTTCGTGGCGTCTCTATTATTGCCACTGGAGTGGTAGGTTTTAAGATTTTATCCCTTTAACGAAATATTCAGTGCTCATTGTCGGTCTGCATTTTTATGTACGTGCCCATCAAACACAATGTTCTGCATACTGTTGCTGAACATTTTGCTATCTCAAAACGAATTTGTCTGTCCCAACAGGATGATCCAATATATGAAGCTGAAGTGAGTTTCATCAAGCATGGCAATGGAACGGGCGACCTGAAGGATGGCATGGCTGTCTCACTATACCGAATTCTTAAAGATCTACATAATTTTAGGCAAGTTCTATTTTAATGTTAAAACCGTATTTTTCTTTAAATCTCTTAAATAGTTAATTTTCCCTCAAATTAACTTATTTTTTAGAGAAAATGCAATTATAGCTGGATACATTGGTGAAGAGGCAACTAGTCCTGGAATTCTGGGAATGGAAACTTATTTAGAACGAGGCGATGCGGATATAGCCATTACTGAATCTGGAGTCAATAAGAACAATGCTGGAGCTGTTACTCTCCTCCATGCCACAACAACTCTATGGTACTCATGTATATTAAAAGTTGCATAATGCTGACTTCATCACCAAACCAATTACCACAATATAACCATGCTGATTGTGAGAAGACATTAAATGAGTTACAGATTGAATAAATCGTAGGTTAGAAGCACGATTCTCCACGTTGCCCAAATCGAAATGGAATTTTTTCCTCAGTCCTTTTCATGATATTATCTGGTACCTAATAATTTCTCATTTGCTACTGATAATATCTTGCATTTTCCTATTTCGGAACGCTGCAAATGGAGGCGAAACATACGAGCAGAAGAATGTGGAATCGTGCATTCAACTAGACTTTCTCTGGGCTTTAGGTACACTTTGTCAACAAGGTGAGGCGTTTGTCTAAATTTTATTTACATATGTATATTCAATGTAAATTACAGGTCCTTGATCAGGTGTAGATTATAACTTAAGATATCAGCAACATAGATTTTATATATTTTCATCATTCCATGTTCACTTATACATATTTGCTCTTCTAGGTTGGTATATTTTTCCAAACAAAACATCAATCAGGTTACTGTTCCTGGTGGCATCTGTCACTGGTTTCCTTTTAAACGCTGCATACTCTGCAACAATCACGTCAAAGCTTTCACTAAAGGATGCGAGCTTTTCGTTTGAGAAATTAGTAAACGATTCGTATATTTTCTACATGGAAAGCGATTTAAACTTTCCCGTGGATCCTGAGAAGGTCGTTTAGGTTTTTTTATCTTTTCGGTTGCATTGATTTAGATAAAAAATTCAATTATTTTATTGACACTTCTACTTGAAGATTTATAAAATTTTTGAATGTATTATATTTAGTACGATGATAAAATAAAGCTGACAACTGTATCTAATCTGGTTGACTCGATGCCTGCTGTTGTGAATCTACCCAAGTCGAAATCTGTTCTGATATCATTTTCGGAATTCTTTTATGCCCTGGTCCATCATGCTGGGTACACAGATGCTGAGGCTTGTAGCCGATTTACTGTTATTAGAGTTAGTAAAATGCCTCAGTTGTGCTCAATGGCTGTGAAGCATGGGTCACCTTTCAAAGAAATATTTAATATCAAGTATGTAATATTAATAATTTATTATTGTAGAATTCTTTACTTTAGAAATCTACAAGTTCACACATTCCATCCAAAGTATCCAACTTGAAACATTGGAAGTAATAAAAAATTGTATTTTTTCAGTATACTCTTTATGATGGAGCGTGGTATTAATAACCGTCTTATGGGAGAGTACTTGAAACAAACAAGATTTAGCTGCCAAGATAATATTGTTGTAAGTACCCAATCAATTGAAGAACTTTTCGTGGCATTTCTCATCATCACTGTGGGACTCGTAGCATCTGCCATAATTTGTTTCTTTGAAATACTGTATGAATTTTTAATGGATCCCGGCGGTCCCGGTATCACGAGTCATGATTTAAGATGTCCACAGTAATGTGTAGTAAAGCTACGGTTATGTTTGAGCTCGAGTAAACTAAATAATAAAATCGTTGTGCTGGTTATATGTATATGTTCAGCATTATACTGCATTTCTATTTTGCTTATATACTCTTGTAGCATCAAATCCGTGTTATCATATATCATATATGTTATCATAACGTGAAATACTACTGAAATTTTATGAAAGACAATGAATTCACCATTTGTAACTATGATTATTAATGAACATCATGGAGCATACTCCCATGATTACAGTATGTAAGTAGCTATACCTCCCTGCCTTTTGCTTGTGGTATATTTACTGTGTATATAGCTAGAAGGTCATTCAATAATTTACACTTTAGTAGTTAAGTTATGCATGATTATACTGCACTATTTATTGATCGGTTGGAGGTTAAACGTTATGGGTACAATAGTTGATGCGCATTTGACACGGATGAAAATTGGTTAAAAGTATATGTCTCATATGGGAAGCGGTGAAATCTGTAACACATATGTACAATTTCACTAGTATTAAAACTTCAATGTAGTACATGATTAACCTTCGTTGAAGGCTTAACACGAGTGGGATTGTACAATATATGTTACCTGGGAAATGTTGAGGGCTGCTACACTTCATGGATGAAAAGAGTGAGGGAGGCTTGTAAACTGCAAGTGTGTAAAGAGAGGGAAGATGAACCAAGTGCTTTTACGTGTGTATGAAGGGGGGCCCTCCTTCCAGCCCGTCAAGTTGGGAATGCTTGACGCCCCAAAAATGAAAACTTTGAATAGGGAATTACATATGTACATTTTTTTATTGACTTTTGTAAAATTTGAATACAATGTGAATATTTTTTTTGTTTTATAAAATTGAATTATGGGGTGT
>JAQFXU010006432.1:0-10266 GCA_034693705.1 Spatulosminthurus flaviceps | reverse complement strand
CATTAATTGTGCTAAAAGTTAAAATTCAACTAAAAAAGTCGTCAAAATTCGGTGAGTCCTTATCCTTTCCTTTTGCTGTCTTGTACACACTCACCAGCGTTTATTTCCACAATCATATTGTTCCCCTGTTACTTCAGAAGGCTACGAAATATAAGTGCAGAAAAGAAAAATATAAGGAACGCTGCTTAATGCATGGATAATTTATTTCTGAAATCACGGAAGACTTATTCGTTTATAATTATATTATTATGTTACCAAAAATAATTTCATTCTCAATTAAGTTTAATTCACAGATTAAGGCTCCACATGAGTAAGAATGCCAGCATCGGATCGTGTGCTTGGTCGCCGTTGTCGTCCTCCCTGCCTTCTCCGACTTTCTGATTCAGCACCACTATCAGTGTCGGAGGAAAATGACTTGGTTCTGGACCTCCTTCGTTGTGAAACCGACCCCTCTCTATCACTGTTTCCAGAAACACGACGAGTCTTCTGTTCACTCTTTCGTGCCCAAATTTGAAGTTGTCTCTGGACAACATCTGGGTACTGAGAAGAAAATTCTGCATCATAAGGAAGTTTAAACTCCCAACCTTGTCGAGGTACCAGTCTTGCTATGGGTGTTAATATCTCCGTAATTTCTTCCACCGGGAGTTTCGTTAATTTACATAATTTTTTTCGCTCCAAAATTCGGCTTTCAGTAAATTTACTAAGCTGAAAATCAAAATATATTCCAGTTAAATCCCGAAGTAAATTACTTTATTATAAATAATAAACTAGTTCTGATCTTACTATTAAATCTCTAGCATCTTGCATGACTTCCCTGCTGATACCATGGGAGCTAGAAACATAATTTAGAGGATACACCAGATCACTCCGGACAACCCAACACCCTTGAATCACATTTGCAGCTGTTTGAAGAGTACGAATAAGTTCGATATCCTCAACTATAACTTTTAATTTTACTCGGAGAAATTCTTCTATCTGCCGATACCGCAGAGCCACACCTATGGAACGAAAATGAAATAAGCTATAACCTTGGAACATATCATTATACTAAGTTATTTCCCCACAATGGCTAAAAAACTTCTTACCGTTGGTCATTAATGTTTTTACTTGATCTGGCAAAGTCATTTGCTTGAGTTTACTTATGGGTGTTTTAGAATTTGGAGCAGATTTTTTTTCTTCGCTGGTTTCATAGGTTAATTCATTATACTTAGGGAACAAAAGGTCCAGGTAATTTTTAGTATTCAAAGGCGTAAATTCAGCATCGTCACCAAGTTGATTAGATAGCAATAGCTTGATATTGCTACCTCGATACTCGTCATACTTCATTGAATTCCAGGCTTCTTCTTCTTCTTCCTTTTGAAGAGCACTGAAGCTCTTTTGCCGCATAGGATCGTCTTTATTGCCCCCATCTCGATTATTTCTGGCAAATTTTACGGTAACTTTTGTCGCTTCTTCTTCATCCTCAGTTTCAGTATCCGCTGATCCTTCTACGAACAGCATAAAATAGTCACATGTGCACAGGTTCTTCTTTCCTCCAAAATGATTACGTTGAAAGGTTATCAAAAAGGGTGCTACTCAGATCATAAGATGTAAAAGAGGAAATGGAAAAGAAAAATTTATTACCAGTTATTTGCTTCTTCGCGTCCGCGTTATTCAAGTACTCGAAGGTAGGCTTCACTTGAACTATGGCTTGAAGAGGACATAGATGAATTTGGTCTTTTCTGATTACACCAATCACATATCTTGAAGACCCTGTTGGCTTGGGTATAACTGTACCTTCTAACGTTAATTCATCAAGCCTAGGAGCACGAGTATGTCTGAAAAGTTAATTTTTGAAATACATAAATATGTATTATCAATCATGTATTAATGTTGCTAATTAACAACTTCATGAGGCAAATTATTATCAAACGCTTTTTACTCATCGTCAGGGTCTTCGGATGTTGAACTAGAAGCTTTCGCAGCTAAGACTTTCCCTTTCTCTTTATCATAAAATGCGGACGTGGTGTCTACGGGCACTATGAACTTAAATTTCTCAAAGTTGGGTTTAAATCGTACCTACAAATACAAAGCAAGCTTTACTGGATACAGACATCTGCAACCACAACATCATCATTTTTACGTTTGAATTAAAATAAAATTCAATCGAATTTCCTTTACTTCCGAATACTTCATGAGTTCCTCCGTGTATCCTTTGACAGGGGTCAATGGATGTTGAATGATGTACAACTTCCCAGGAATAAGTTTGGAAACATAGGTTGGGAGCTGTCAAAAATATTTGACCAATTTAAAATCTCTAGTTCCATAATACATCAACCAAATCCATGGCAAATAATTAATTTGTACGCTTACACTTTTGGTAACTGTGACTGACTGAGTCAAATGAGCCGATGAGTGAGTAAATGATCCGTTTTCATTATTATTCATGTTTCAAATTTTACTACACCTTAAAACACAACAACCACTATTTAATAACACTACTGTATAATCAACCTCTAAATCAAATTACCACAATAGTTTATACCTCTAATTTCAACGGCAATAATTATTAGTGTTTCAAGATTTCACTGACTCTGGCAACTGAGATGAACTCCATCTGAAGCATATTATACAAAATAGGTAATTTAACACTTAAGCACAATTACACAAGTATTTTTCACTTAATAAATATAATTACTCTCCAGCTGATTTAAACTTGTTTTGTGGCATTCCTATACATACAAGCAAAAGTTAGAAGCATGCATTGAGTATCGCGTGTTAGTATGTATACATATATGTACCTTTGAAAGCATTGTGGAGACAAACTAGAGGTGGCTCACCACCACCACTACATACTTTACAGGTAGTCGGTATAGTCATAGTCCGTCCGCAGCACATAAAGAGGCACAGAGACAAGAGACAACCACCGAGACGGATACTTAATATTGTTAGTGCTATAGGATGCGAAGGCTCATTTCAATAGGATTGAATGTATGTGTATGTACTATGTACGTTCAGCACAAACGTTATATTATGAGTATGAGTATCGAGTTATCGAGTAGCTTTATTAAGCAAGTTATTCAAAATTGCCTGAAAACACCGTCTGGATAAATGTAAGCCAAGGGTGTCAGAGTTATTCATTCTTTAGCTTGATGAGCAATTTTAATATCTCATAGCTATTTTTAGGCTATTTATAAGTATAGGCAAAAGCTACTCGTGGTGTGATTCCTATACAAAATTATTATAAAAACAAGCCGTTCAAGTTTCCTTATGAAAACAAAAGTATATGTATTATACACGCTAATTCGATGCGATTCTGGAAATAAGAAATCCAAAGCCCCGTCCGATTCTTCGTCAGATGGCGCGGGCAAAGTGAAAGTACTTAAAGTAGCCAAGTATCTGTGCTTTGACCTTGACCACATCGAAAAAGTGGAAATTGAGCAACATTTTTGGAAATACTTAACTGGAAGACCTAGCTGGAAGTAAGCATGCATAAAAAAGCATTTTAGACATATGCACGAATTCGATAAGTAAAAGGTATTCAAAAATAAAATTAGTTCGTTAAATACGAAAAATGCGACAGCAATTCCCACAGTTGAAAATCTCTCGTTCTCTTCTCGGGACAAAATAATAAATATATTTTTGGACGAAAGTAAAACTAATTTGTACCAAATTCGCTTTCGTTCATTTTAGCCAGCATTCAAATATTTAAAACGACTTAATGGCAGCGACAGTCTTGCTGACCTCGATATCTTCCGATTTGTTTTGAAAATCGGGCTAAATTAAACACATCCTTGGAAAAAATCGCCTTAATTTTGCTAATTTTGCTTCAAATACAGTCTTAGGTTCGCGTCCAGCGGTCCAGTGCCAATTTCAGTTTTTTTCTAAACTGTTTTCGCTACCATTAAAAATCACTATAAAAAGAGTCCCCTTTGCAGTGTTTATGGTTACATTACAACATACGAAGGAGTTTTCCCCACTCAAGGCAACACATCAGCTCCAGATCCTATCTGAACATGCAAGTTTCCAAAGGAGTTTTTGTCCTTGATTTTAGTTGCAGGAATTTCGAATAAAACTTTTCAAAGTCATGGCAGAACAACGGTTTCAATTCAATAATTTTTTCTCGAATCTTGATTGTGAATTCACACTGAATTTTGATAAGTTCTATTTTTCAGGTCATTTATCAAATTTTAAGGTTAAGCGTAAAGCGAAAATACAACGCGAAACTCTGTGTTAAAATTGAAGTGATGTGCTTAAATAATTCCAAAATAAAAATGACGATCCATAGTTACTCGATGCTTGGATTGCTAATGTGGTGTTTGACAAACGTTTCCACCAATTCCACCGTTCATTCCTTTGATTCTACGCGACTTCGACGGTTTTTACTGGATGTTGATTCCGATCAATCCCTTGTAACTGAAGTTGATTCTAAGTATCTCAGCTTTACTTTTGATTCCCACCAACTGGTTCAAGGTTGGAAAAGTATTAACTTGACGTAAGTTTGGCATCTATCAATTTTAAAGAGTCAATAATAATTATTACTACAACTATGGGCAGAACGACCAACTTTAAACCGCTCAACTAGCGTGAATTAAACGTCTTTTCGTTTATGGGTTTCTCTCTGTTCTTGTGCGGCAATGATTTTGTCATGTAAATTTTATTCTTTTCGGGTGCACTTAATTATACAATGGACGGTGCTTTAGATTTACTTGGATTCTTGCAGTTGTGAGAATTCCAAATTCAGATATCGTCGGGTAAAGTCCAAAAGGCGCTATAATTTTCGTAACGTTATGGGAAAAACAAAATTATAGCGCCTTTTGGACTTTACCCGACGATATGTACCTTCCCACGTAGGAAATACAAAATTGAAATTCATTTCTGATAATATTTCGTACCTCATCGGGCGTTTTTTCTCAAACCAGGAATAAGCAGTTCATCTCTTTAGTAAAGCACTTACACCCTGCATACCTGAGAGTCGGTGGAACGGATGCTGATATCATACAGTTTGTAGATGAGTACCCTCTTGGTAATTATGTACATAGCTCTTTTATACTCCGTTACAAGGCAATATAGCTTTTCGTGAAAGCTTAATTGCTATTTAATCATATTAATTTTTTAAATATTTTACAGTGAGCTTGTAGTTTTTTTATCAGTACTTCTGTTCATCATAATTAGCTGATCCTGACCAGACTGACTTTTTAATAAATCTTCGTAGGTTCAGGATTACCCCAAAGTGTCAAGGAGGTGATAAATTTGACTTGTTCGGCTGAGCACCGTCACCAGGATGAAAAATATAAAAGGTCTAGCAACGTGGTGGCGTACGTCCCAGGTTCGTAGAACAACCATGTTTTAAATTTGGAATGAGATTTTACAATTTCACGTTTCCATATGAAGCTGTCTGGTCTTACTTGAGTCAATCTTGATTACAGCAAAACATATTTTAGCCCTTGGTAATTTCGTTGCCAAAACTAAGGTAGAACTGATTTATGATTTGAATGCTCTCCTTCGAACCAAGAATAAGAATGGAACCCAGTGGGATGCCACGAATACGAAGCAGCTTATGGAATTCATGTTAACTAATGGAATAAGGGTTTTTGGTTGGGAGCTAGGGAATGGTACAGGGAATATGTACTACTTTCACTTTCACTTATGAGAAATAAAATGTGACTAGAGGTTACGAATATATCTAGATTTCTTGTTTGCTATGTAGAACCGGACAGTTTCCGACATGTATTCAACGTAACAGTCGCAGCCCCTCAGTTAGCCAAGGATTTTGCTGTGCTGAAAAATTTGACAAAAACTCTCTCCGTTTTTGACCGCGTTCGAATTATTGGACCGGATGTAACCAGGCCAACAGGAACACGTTCCCGGTCTTCCCGATACTTACGAGCCTTTTTGAAAAACGGGGGTGGCAAAATTGTGGACAAAGTTACATTTCATCAGTATAACTACCATTTTCATTTTCTCTATGAAAACGACTTCGAGCTGTAGTGGCGATTGCGATGATAGTCAGTGATAATAAAATTTTGTGAATGCAGGTATTATTTTGATGGCAGAGAAGCCGTTTTGAACGACTTTATCGACGTGGACATTATGAATAATCTTTCGAAAGAAATAGCTCGTGCGGTCGCTGCCGTGAAAAAATTTGCTCCGGGCAAACCACTTTGGATCGGTAAGTTTTTACTTTTTGATGAAAGGAAAAATACTCCCAAAGGAGTTTTACTTTGTAACGACCATGATTTTATTATTTATTAATACTTTTTGTATGAAAACTAATTGTGGTCTGCTAGCTTGGGTTTTAAATGAGTCAATTAGTTATTAAGTTTGCTTAATCTTTAGATTGTATTTAGATTACTTTCTATTTCATGATTCAAGTACTAATTTGATTGAAGTACACTCTAAAAAATAATTTTGACAATCAACAGGATTATATAAAAATTATATATTCAACAGGGGAACCTTTTAAATTTTAACAGGTATCCAAGTGCAAAGATTTTGACGTGGGATCCTATTAAATGGCTTGATTTATTTTTTACTGTGTAGTACTAGTTTGAAATTTCAAAACCGTGTGTAGGAGAGACCGGATCTGGATGGGGTGGGGGCTGCAAAAACATTTCGGATCGGTATGCATCCTCGTTCCTCTGGCTCGACAAGTTAGGACTATCTGCTCGTTCTGGCATCGATGTTGTTTTCCGGCAATCGCTTATGGGTGGTGCGTATGGACTGCTCGACTTGGACGCGAACCCGACTCCTGTCCGTTGTTTCATTTTATTGTTATGTGGTTTTTAGTATTTTTTCAACAATTAGACGATTAATATTTTGCTTTTAAAGAATTGGAAGCGATAATACGATCCATTTTCTTCGCAGGATTATTACATCTCAGTTCTATATAAGCGCTTGGTAGGAGCACGAGTGGTTGCGGCGGGACTGGTTCCTCTGGATTCGCATACGTTAATTCCGCGAGAAATAAGGCTGTACTTCCACTGCACGCATTATTTGTCCGGCGGGTGTAAGTTTCTTATTTTTAGTAATTCTTTCGACGTTCTCCTCGATATTTTTATGATGAACTTTCTGAATTATTATCATCCTTCTTTCGAAATTTTATAACTAAGAATAGATTGTATAAAATCTATAAATATGTCCAAAAGTCACACCATAAAGAAACTTTAGAAAACGTTGACTTGAAAAATATGGTGTCCTCAGTACGTAGCTCCCGGTCACTCAATAAACATTTACCATACAATAGGGTTATGAATGATTAAGATTAAACATTACTAATACTTATAAGAAACATTGGAACTCCTTGTAGTAACTATTTTCGGCCTTAATGTGGGAAACTTTGATGCTGAAGTCGTCATCCCTGGGCTACCGGGAAAAATAATTCATGAGTATCTTATTCAAGCTCCACAGCTAAACTCCAGGTTTGTGTGCGTTGTAAAAATTCCCGCGAGATTACATGCACAGCTTGACGAGAAACTTATTTACTCTGTGATGGACAGGTTTTCGTATCTGAATAATGTCATTCTAAGGCTGAATGCGAACGGAACTCTACCCGTCTTAGAACCTTTGAAGAGCCGAGCTTTATTTACAATACCTTCACTTTCAATGGGATTCTGGGTTCTACCGCGTGCAAATATCACAACTTGTCGCGGCAGGTAGTGATAAAGATGACCGGTCAACAAGATCCACCAATCTAAATGTTCGCAAGTGAAAACCAGTTGATTTTGCGGTATAACAGCGTCCTCGTAGAATGTGTTGGTTCCCTTTTCCCATGTTGGTCTGGATTTTAGGGGCGAAGCACCCTCTGTTGATCATAATCTCGGTGACCGTAGACGTATACAACATATCTTCCCAGTCCGAACGAATAAAAATTCATTAAATTAATACTGACTATTCCATTTTTTTAAACATGTTAAATAAAGATCTATTGATCTATCAAGACTATTTAAATTCAGAAGAATGTGCAGAATTCTCTTCGGCTTTAACATTTTGAATATAAAAAACTTTCCGGGATCGGCATTATTAATGGAACCACTTAATTGGGGTTGCTGGATTTTATATCTTGCTTCTACTCCATGAAAATCCGAGGGAATCATCGTAGGATAAAACATAGGCTTCGGGATACATGTGTATCCCGAAGTTTGAGAGGTTGTTTACTAGCATGGAAACGTGCACACGAGTGAATCATCGGCTACGTACAAATAATGTACACAGTTTTTGCTACGAAATCCAGTTTTTACTTTTTCATTATTGTTGTCCTAAACCTCGCCATAACAGAGGCTGTGTCACCATTTGTTCCATGTTAAAGAAATCAACATTCATCGTAATGGTGAGTAGTGCCAGTGCTGTGTATATGGGAGGGCAATTTTTTCCAAAAAGATGCTCTTTTATATGTAAATTTTGAAAATGGTTTCAAAATGTTAAAATCTGCAAAATCTATATTTAGCGAATTTTAACTTTTCCTGTTCTTCTAAACCAGCCACTGAACATTTATTTTGGCACAAAAATCATGCTTGCTTGTATTATCGTCGTTAGTAAATACCGACATCGTGAGTGGCACGCAAGGGCATGTATCCTTTTTTGTTTTTGCTAAATCGCGCGTTTTAAAGTAGGTAGTGACCAATTTTGAAAATAATTCGAAAGAAAAAAATTAGATTTTCATTATCAATATCACCTGTAGGAACTAATAAGATAAGTAAGAAAAGGCGCCGGCGGGCGGCTATAAGGTGATGCAGTAGGTACCGTTGCCTTGCGAACGTCATTTTGTCCTGGAAAATAAAAATGATACTGTAGAAACATAGTAACCAAAAGTGCTGGTTGGGTTCTTGCCATTTTTTATTTTTTAATGCCATCATAAGCTTATTTTTATATTCATTTTTAAAAACTAAACTTCATAATAATTTTACTACTCAATTATTTTTTATAGCGCAACCACAAAACCGATTCAGCAAACCATTATTGTAACAAAACCTATACATTCCGATCCGATTGGCAATATTATTGGAATAATAATCTATGTAATTAGCATACATTGACATTACTGCATTGTTCATTAAGTGCATTTTATTGCTACTCCTTCGTGAAGTTGTTGTTTCAAATTCATGTATTTACGAGGAGAGGAGTTTAGAAACAGCGGCTACGCTGTAAACTATATGAAAAATAAATATAATGTTGGCTTCTACTATATAGGCCTGTCCTCCACTTAAAACTTAAAATAATTATTGCATCCTTATTTCCTGTATGCATGTTATATTTCACCGTACCGTAAACCATTTATTATGACGTCACTGAAAACAGTAATACATAATAAATTAGATTACATTTATACAATAAGCATGTTCGAGGCAAGTTGAGTTCAATTTAAAATACAAAAACAATATGAAATAAATAAGTACAGCATAATTAGGTCATTTGATCAGTTGGCTGGTAAAGGACTTTTTGTCACAAGTTTT
Source organism: Spatulosminthurus flaviceps (assembly GCA_034693705.1). Classification (NCBI taxonomy): domain Eukaryota; kingdom Metazoa; phylum Arthropoda; class Collembola; order Symphypleona; family Sminthuridae; genus Spatulosminthurus; species Spatulosminthurus flaviceps. The sequence goes on along the minus strand of JAQFXU010006432.1, from coordinate 835 downwards.
TGAAGAAGAACGGAGTACCTGTATGGCTTACTACCATCATCATAATCATGTTACCTTCTCATAAACACCAAGCAGTTCTTAAATCCAAAAATGACTACAGAATTCCAAATTTACTGTCTTTCTCGAGCCCTCGACCGAGTCTACGTCTCCTTCCGGTTTTACCAGCACCAGGACCACCGTCAACAGCCAAAGTTAATGAAAAACCTGGTGCTAGATCTAAATCCTATGTGGAGCAGTTCTGGATGCAAGCGATGATTCGCGAAGGGAAAACAAAGAAATTTCCCCTTAAAAGAACGCTGAGTCCTCCAACTCCACGAGTATGGAATCAAAATCCAGCCGCAAGGCTTCCCAAGAAACTCGTAGAAGTTTCCTCTCCAAACCCAAGGGCATTAAATCCTAAGTCTCCACGTGCCATTAGCAGTGGGACCGGACCCAATAAGTTACTGCCAAAAGGAAGCACAAACAGAGCAAGAAATGAATGTTCAAGTTCAAGTCAAAGGGTTATCCCGCAGAAACTGAAGAACGTGAATGTTTCGAACAAGAATTCATCGAATGCGTCTGTTGCTACTCCAGCGTTAATAAAATCTAAGTGTGCTCCTTCTAGCGGAGTTTCGAAGCTTCCATGCCTATACGGAAAGAAGGACTGCAATAATAATTCGATTAAGAAAGCAGGGGATTTAACCAGTCATCAAAAATGCACAGTGGTTCCTTGCAATAAGAATAAACAATTCTCCCCTCCTATTGAAGGGGTATCTGGCGTTAAACGTTCCGGCGAAGAACTTTCCAATAATATTATGACCTCCCGAGTGAAACCGTCAGTTTGTCAGGTTTGCAC
>JAQFXU010006431.1:0-10267 GCA_034693705.1 Spatulosminthurus flaviceps | reverse complement strand
AAAGTTTTAGTAGAGAATCACTCCGTGAAACTTTTCTTTCACGAATGATTTTTTTGTATGTCTTATCTTATCTTATCATTTTTCCTGTCGGACTATAAACACGGAATTCGCATGAAACTGAACGAATCGTCTAGTGAAACTGCCTTCACGGCCGACTCTAAACACAGCTTTAAATAAAAATTGAGTAGAAAAAAATTATACTTGGACTATGTTTCCTAACTGATTGTAATTTTATTTCCATTACAGGGTTTGTGAATTCAAGAAAAAGACCAGGGGGGTTCTTCTCGAAAGACTTACGATCGTAAGTCCGATCGTAAGTTCCGTATTACGATTTTTGCAATGTTAAGTTGCATTTAGTTGCGATATCGGAAGTTACGATATCGTAACTTTTGTTCGAGAATAACCCCCCAGCCGGAATGGTTTTAGCTTTGATTGTGACGATTTTTATCCTCATACACAAAATTTACGAGGAAATCCGCCCGGTTACACAACCAAGGTAGGATTTAAAAGGCAAATATTTCTATATTTGAAATATATTGTATATATATTACATTTATATGTATGTATATATATGTATACATTCTATATTTCCAACAATTCAAAACGAAGGATACAAGTAAGAATATTAAAAAATCAAATCCGTGCACTGTAGTGCCGGTTGATCTTATTGCTTGTTCTTCTATTCATTTCATAATAGAAATTGGAGGGATGATTTAAACCAAGATTTTTTTAAAACTTAGTTTAAAAATTATTTCTTCACCAACTCAATTTACTGTTTCAGTGGGAGTTCTGAAGTCAGTGCTCATTTACATGCAATTCTTTTCCACATTTTTCCTGTTCAAGCCCTGGCCCAGTAGGTCCGGTTGGCTTAACAATGTATATTTTGTCCTTTACAAAATTCTCTTCCAAATTCCAACAATTGGCCAAGAACTAGAACAAAAACATTCTATAAAAAATGAGCATTACAATAATTATTGTTGGTCATACCTTTTAAAAAAATTTCCAAAACTTTTTGCACTTTTCCCAATTCTCCTCTCACACAAACAACCATTGAGTTTTACCTCCAAAGAATCAATGAAAGCGCCTTCCCCAAGGGCCAGTTTAACTCTACAGTGATGGACTACCCCTATTTCTAAGCGCTGTGGTTGGGCTGGGGTGCTGAAACCTTGGAAAGAGCTGGTGTTAGCTATGTCGATATGAAAAAATTGTCATCGCGTTTGCTAACACCCATACATTTTTATTACTCAAATTTACCAGGACACAAAGAGAAGAACACAATGTGATTTGTTTGACGTCAACTTTTTCCTATATTTTAACTGATTTACTGTCTTAAAATCACCAGTGCTGATCTGGTCCTGGCAGGCAATTTTCTATGCACAAAATCCTCAATGGTCCGTCGAAGTTACTCTGCAGAAATTATTAGTCGCGGTAAGCTACAACAGTGAGAAACACCATTATGAAACTTTCTATTTACAGACTAATGAAAGAATAGATAAAGATTGAGTGGAGACTTTACAAAGTCTGGAGTTGCAAATAATTTCCAGCTAATACCTTGTTACGGCAAATAATTTCAAAAGCGGAAAATATTTCCTCTTCCATGTTACAATGCAATAAACTTTGAAAATTATGCGAACGGAAATTTTTTTTACTCTAAATTTTATCCAGCAATTTTTTCAACGATGTCTCAATGAATTTTATTTCTTCAAAAATATTTTGCCGAGCTATTTTAATTTCACATAAATATTGAATTTATTAAAAAGCAAATCGGTTTTGCAACTTATTCAATTATACCCAGTAGTTTTGAAATTAATGGGGATTGGAGTCTTTAATATGTAGTCAGACATATAAATGTAATTTGGCAAAATATTTGACAACTTGTGTTTTTGATAGCAGTGTGACGGATTTTCTGCGGAATTTCAACAGATGCGGGCAACTCATGTCAAATAATGTAGGAAGAATTTCTGTGCGAATAAGTATGATGGGGGATGAGAAGCGCACGGTAGATTTCAACCGAATGTGTGTATAATTTTAATCAGCTGGATATTACACGACGTAAGTAAAGTCATGGAAAACAATACAATATATAACGAGCCAATATAAAAGTCAAATCAAAAACATGGAAATAGGAAAAAATGTAAAATTGATATGACCAAAGAAATTGTTCCCGAATCAAAGTGTGTGCTAATGCCTTGCCTTGTAAGAAACAAAATTACAAACCGAGCGTTCACGCTAAAACCACGCTTCAAACTCAGATAAACCAATTCGTTTACAAGATAATATTATGCCCAACTGGCATATAGTCTCTTAACCGACAGTTTCAAAATAAATAAACGGCGTTGAACAACCACAGCAAAAAAGCTATCGAGGTAACTTGAGTCAAGTTTTGATCATCGAAATATAGGACAAATATATTTTTCAATGCACTCAAAAAATTTTTTATGCTTTTTCATGGAATATTCTTCCTTTGCCTGGCTATTTTCCCCTGAATAAAAATGGCGCCCAATTTCAAGAAGCATTTAGGAACTTGACTGTAAATTTTTGAGCTAAATTTGGAATAATTATTAAATTTTGGGAAAATAATTTTTAAAAACTTTTGAAAAAGCCCTAATTTTTTTTCAAATTGGGGCAAACTACAAAGGATTATTTATGGATAGTGTAAATATTCCGGGCTTAAAAGTACTCTTAATTTGTTGAGGTGATCAAAAATTTTCCCTTTGAAGAAAAGCTTCATGGCGCGAAAAATAATCCTACTCTTGTACCTCCTCTAAGGTATGCTCGCACTTTACTGGTAGACATCAAAGGGTTGAATTTATAAGGCATATATGTTGCGTAAATATATTCCTGAACACTATTTAGGCCTAAGGAGTAATTGTTGAGGCTGTGAGAAGGTGTTTAAAAAAATGAAAATTTGCCAAATTTTACAGGGGGCTACCCGTAAAAAATTCAAATTCCCATGTTGTATCCCATTTGAAAAAGGTAAATTCCGAAATTGGAGGAAAATCCGAAAATGCCGGAATTTTTAAAAAATCCAAATATGGATTTTCGAGCGGGCGATATGGCAAAAGGGTGTTCTCATGATAGTAGTAATCCATTAAAAATGTAAAACCCATAGCTAAGGGGGTGACAGTTCTAAAGTAATGCTTGTTAATTCTTTGATTTGCTTTACTTATTATGAATAAAAATTATAAAAACGGGTGGTCCGATGGAAGGTTACAATTTTTATCAATTTTTTTTTCAAATAGTCCAACGTCCACGCCCATAGCTGTCTGGTTACACCTCATTTCTGCACTGTCATACGTTGTTCACCTGACCAAAGTAGAGGAGTAATTCTACATTTAAATTACATCAACGGCGTCGAACTTAAACAGTAGGAAATAAATTATTATAGAAATTTACCGGTTAATACATTTTGCTCTAGACTCTATTTGTTCCGACTTACGCTTGGAAAATTTATTGCAAATTTGGTCTGATTTTTATGCGTATTTAATTTGGAAATTAAATTATTTGCAAGGAATTTTAAAATCCAGGAATAACTTTTCTCTTATCCTTGATTTCAATTGTGAAAATAGACACAAGGTAAAAATTCACCCGAAAATTATGATAGGCACTTTAGCACGTAATCTGGGTTTAATACATAAACCGCGTATTTATGATGAGTGCAAAACATTTTAAAAAATTCCTGGCATATAACTTACCTGAATATAAGCTGAACAAAAATATTGCAGGGTAAATTTTTTTCAAAAAATAAGAGGGGTGTTAAAATTTATAAGGAAAAATATCGTAGGATAATCAAATAAAAATACTGTTTTACATATTTGACAAATTTTTAGTTACAGTAAAAGAAAATTACAACATTTTTGGAAGAGCCAGTTCAGTGGTAAAGTACCGGGCCTCGGGTACTTCACACGTTTGGGACAAATTACTTGATGTTCAGGAGATACTATGTAAATCTGTAATCAATTTTTTCCGCACTTTTGAGCCTAAAAACATACCAATAATCCCCAACTTCCAGATCGAAGTTACCATCGATTATTAAAGGAGGCTTGAAAATTCCAGCCTTATTTACAAGGCATTATCACGACTTCTAAACCACTGAAATTTTACTAAATCACGTTTTTCATGTCGATTGAAAAAATATTTCAAGGTTATTTTATGACACCCCTTTAATGAACCTTGAAAAATCCTTTATTTTAACCTTAAAAAATATAATCTACTAGACAATCCATAAAAAAATTAGAACCGGAACAGTCTTAAATTTTCGTGTATGAAAATACTTACAGGAGTTGTTTATTACAGGAGTAGGCCCGGAACATAAGAAAAGTTTGACTTCTTGTTGAGAAAAGTTTTTATGTATGGAAATACTTAAGGGATTTTTTATTGCAAATAAAAGTAGGGACGTGTGGATAAGCCTCAAAGTGGGTCTCATAAGAATTACAACGGGATTATTATTTTTAATTTTTTTGCCAAAACTTTGTGCATACTTTTCCCGAATTCACCCGGGTTTGATAAAATGTAAACAGTTTGTGAGCAATCAACAACTTTTAAAAGTAATTTTTTCAAGCTGGGGCATTGATGCTATAAATAAACTTGAAGTTTTAGCTGATTAGAACAAAATTATTTGTCGTATTTCCTACGACTGTTCATTTGGGGTGGGCCGGATTTAGCTCGTCAGATAATTAAGACAAAATGATTTGTTTGGCGTAAACTTGCTGCTGAAGCTTGACGCCGTTTGTTAAATATAATTCGTGGGACTCGGGAAGTCGCCTGACAACTGATTTGAAGGTGGGAATAAATATCGTTGGACACGCGCTATGTAGGTGAGCTCATATTGGCCCAACGTTTGAATGCTGCTGTTATTTAAAGGAAACATTTTGACAGGATTTTTTGGTTACAGCTGAGTTACCACTACATTTGTTCAAAAAAAGGCATGACATGCCAAATATTTTCATTTAAATTAAAACAACGACGTCGACCTTAAACAGTAAAAAACAAATTATTGAGACTTTTACCGGTTATTTGCTTTTGCCCTAATTGTAATGTTTGCTCCGAATTATGCATGGAAAATTTGTTATCAAATCTTGTATTCAGGACATTTGCCCAGCTGCTCAAGATAATATACTGAAATTTACCTGACCAAAACCACAATTAGCATCTTTTGGCTACCAGAGATATGGTTTGAAGCAGGAAAGGAAAACGTTCAGCTCTTTTCAAAATATAAGGCGGGAATAAATATCGTTGGACACGCGCAATGTAGATCAGCCCACATTGGCCCAATGTTTGAATACTGCTATAAATTAAAAGGATACAAATTTAGCACGAATTTCTGGTAACACCAAAGTTACCTCGATGTTCGGTGAAATTCATCTTGGCAACACTGTGGTAAATTTATATTTAAATTACAACAACGGCGTCGACCATCAACAGTAAAAAACAAATTATTTAGACTTTTACCAGTTAATTGCTTTTGCCCTAAATGTAATGTTTGCTCCGACTTATGCATGGAAAATTTGTTATCAAATCTTGTATTCAGGACATTTACCCAGCTGCTCAAGATAATATACTGAAATTTACCACAATTAGCATCTTTTGGCTACCTGAGATATGGTTTGAAGCAGGGCGGGAAAACATAGTGTGGCAATTAAAATTTCTTTACTATTCCAGGTTATAACTTTCAACAATTTCTGTAATTTCTATTGCTCCTCCCAATTTTTCTCAATCCGGAAATTCATGCATAGTTTTAGCTCTAGAGCATTTAGGAAAGCGCATTTCTCATTTAACTCCATTGTGAAGACGTACACGTTGACCCCAGTCGTTGACGTAATGGTGGAGCAAGGACACTGAGAAATAGAACATAACTTGTAGTTACAGCTGTTTGAATTAAGCAAAAATATTTTTTTTTTTTCTTGAAAACACAATTTTGTAACGTTTGTATTTGATAAAACTATGTTGAATTTTGGTCTGCCAAATTTACAGGCAAGGAACACAACAATGTGGTCTAAATGACGTAAACTTGACGTACAAGTTTAACGCCGTTTATTGGATGTAATTAAAAAGAATAATGAATGAGCGTTATTAGCTCATTGTCCGTAATCAACCTAACGTTGATAACGAAAGGAGTCAACCTACAGCAGTAAAAAAATTTATTTGTATTTTTACTCGTAGAATAATTCTTATCGGTCCCTCCTTACAAATCCAAAGGGTATTTTCGTATAATTTTCTCGAATTATCTAAAATGACGGAAAGTAGAACTTAGAATCTCGATACCATTAGAATAATGATAAGAGTGTGGAAGTTGGAATCAGTTTTTGAATTCCATGTTTTAATTACATCCCCTTATTAGCATTAATCTCGGGGGTGAAAATCACGGCGAGGGGAGCGAAATTTTAAAATTTTTTTAAAATTTCAACTTTCCTTCACTCTTGCTAAATAAATGAATAAACACTGAACATTTTATGCGTAGTTTTTGCTCACCTGGTTTTTAATTTTTGAAAACACGTCCAATTTATGGAAAAAACTTCAAAATAATCAAACGTTCAATTTCCTTATTTTTGTTTACATAGCGGTGACCATGTCGATTCCTATTACTCAAACTTTTCCATTTTTAAGTAATCATTATGTTTTTTATTAGTCTTTTTGTTGTGTGTGTTGAAATACAACAATTTATGAAAATACAACCTCATGAGGACCAGAACGGGCCCAGAGCGAATGTGAACATCATAGTGCCAATGTGGAATTGGTTATTAACCTCGGCGTTAAACTTTAACAATGCTGTAAAATTGAATTTCCAAATCTGTTAAACCTGAGCTAAAGGATTTTTCAAAACGTCACAAATCATGGATTTTTGTGTTACAGCCCTCAATGCAAGCACATATTTTTCATGTTCCTCCAAAATATTCACTTCCAAATCCAAAAAACTGACGCAAACGAAAAGTTGAATTTAATCATAAGCGTAATGGAAAATTGAAAAGCTTTTGATTTGCTCTACGTGCTAAGTAAAATTCTTGAGAAAGTTTCAAGCTTGGACAAAAAATTGAAATTCCTAATTTGAATTCAGTACAGTGGGAAAATTCAAATTTTAAAGCTAAAGGAAATTTAATTTGCAATTAAATTTTAAATAAAACAAGGGCAAGGGATCTTGTTCAGACCTTAATCAATTCTGTAATGGCCAAATGTTAGACATTGAGATTCTGAAACTTTTCGTCAAATCTGTGCGGAATGCAACTTTTGCCCTTCCCAATGATTCTTCCCAAAGGTTTTCAAATCCATCAGAATTCTTTTCAATGTGTATTTAACTTGGAAGCTCCGTCTCTCAACTTTAGCCACATTTCATGTCATAATAAATAGCTAAGGCGCTCAATTTTTTCAAGCACTTTAACTTTTACCTACGTCTATTACAAAAAGTATTTGTATCATATTTGCTATCGGCACTCTTCAATTTAGGTGTGTCAAATTTAATCGGTCAGATAAGGGACGCAATGTGATTTGCTTGACGTAAACTTTGTGCTAATGTTTCACGCCGTTCGTTAAAAGTTATTTTATGGGGCAGTGATATTATCATGAGATGGATGACTCTTAAACGCGTTGGCTGAGAAGGGAACAATACGGTGGACGAATACATCACAGTAATTTTGACCGTTTCGGCAGCCCTTCAGATTTAACTGAAATCAAAAAGTAGTGTAAAATATTTTGCACTATTTTTTAGAAATCTCATATAAAAATAGGATAAACTGGATGACCCACTATAGGCTTGGATCTGGATTTCTTTAACACATCGTAGACGGCATGACATCATTTAAAAATTCTATTTGACCCTATGGAAATCCTTAACGGGGAGAGTTGAGCGTGGTCTCATTTGACAGGAAAAATGATGTGGATGTTTTTATAAAAGGGATTTTTCTTGTCATTCTCAAATTATCTGAAATGACGGAAAGTTTAGAACCTGGTCGATACCTTTAAAATAATGATAAGAGCGTGAAAGTAGAAATCAGTTTTTTGTTATTTGAATTTTGTGCTTTAAGTAAATTCTCTCAGACTTATTCCCGGGGGTTGAAAATTGGAAAATATCTTTTAACTTTTGAGACTGTAAATTTTGAAAAATAAAGTGTTGTCAAGAATTCTGTAGCTTTTGTTCATCTGGTTTGCTATTTTTGAAAAACGTCAACTTCATGGGGAAATTAAAAAGTCTGAAATGTTCCATTTTTTTCATGTGTTTATATGGTGATGAGGTTCCGTAATTCTTTTACTTCACTTTACCAACGCGGATTACAGCGTGGATTCTATCTAACGAAAGATCTTTTACAAATTCTGCTGGAATTAAATAGTCGACGTTAAACTAAAACAACAAGATTAAATATTCTGTATACTTTTTATGCACAAAGTATCTGCAAGGCATAATCATGCACTTGTGATTAATGCAGAGCTGAATTACATTTAAACTCAAATTCAAAAGGTCAAAGGGATTTCGAGGGGCGGGGGTTCACTTAACCCCATTGGTTTTTCAGCCTTATTGGCTTCTTTCATGGATAAAACTCTAATATTTGCTCATCATGTCTTAATTTTTATAAATTTGGTTCCAAACATTTACTGTCGCGTTAAAAGCACAAATTTTATTCTCTCATTGGCTTCTCTTGAAAACTACAGCTCGAAAACTAATTGATTTTATCAAAAATAAAAAACTGTTTCATGAACTTTTCATTGAATTTTAACATTTTAGCAAATGTAGTTGGAATATTTACGACACTAATTTTAATTGACAATCAAATTTTGAAACCATTTGAATGTTTAGTACCAGAGGATTGTGGATTTGGAAGAAAATTAGAGTATGAAAATAATTATTTTGATCTCTGTGCTGCAACATAAGAGTTTATAAAATCCGGCACTTCGTAACCACGAAGGGAGGCCAAACGAAAATTGCAAACAATCTGTGGCATTCTAGGATTGGATATTAAGCTCGGCGTTAAAGTTGAACAACGCTGTAAAATTGAATTTTTAAATGCGCTACAACTGAATTAAATGATTTTTCAAAAATTAGGCCACAAATCTTTATTTTTTAGATTAAAATTCTTCATTGCAGGCACACATTTTTCATGTTTCTCCAAAATATTCTCTCTCAAAATCCAGACAATTGACGGAAACAAAACGGGCGATTTAATTGGGATTTTAATAAAGCATAATATTTTTGATTGGAAAATTGAATCGGTTTTGGTTCGGTCTACGTGAAAAGTAAATCTTGTAAGAGAGTTGCAAGCTTGCGGGCAAAAAATTTGGAACTCAATTTGAATTTAGTGGGAAAATTTAAATTCTTAGGCCAATAGGAAATTTGAATTCTTGCAGCCATTATTAAATATTAAATGGAGGGAGATCATTCTCAGACGTCAATAACATCCTAAGTGTAGATATCGACTCCTGAAACGTTTTATCAAATCCGAGGGCAATGCAACTTTTCGCATCTCCTATGTTTTTGTAAAACACTTGCCACGGTGCCCTACCGTCGAAGGAACCCAAGAGATCTAATGACAAAATCTATGCATCGTTGAGAGGTATTTTTGATACAAATTTTCATACCGGCGTTCAAATCATACAATTGAAATTTTTCGTTCTTTCTTTGGATTTTCAGGGAAGAAAAATTCAAGCACTTTGCTAAAACAACTGTCACCAAAACAAAAGGGTGGAAATAATTATTTTCAAAAGAGACGTTTTTAGGGGTAGCCACACTAAATTGAATTTCTATTTTGGAGGAAACCCCTACCTGAATAAGAAACAGAAATTTCTGGTAGCAACTTAGTAAAATCCAGGAGCTGGCGATGAAAAAAGGCGAGCAAAAATAAGAACAGCAGTCGAAGAATTTTTTCGTTCTTAGATACTGTCGCCAGAAACAATTTCAAGACTCAAAATCAAAAATTCTGGAAACGGAGTTTACAAAATTTTATAAAATGTTTAAAAATCCCGCTAGAAAACTTTTCTTTCCGCTCCAAATTTTGTTTTTACCATTTAATTAGGTTGAGAAAACGTAATCTTACGTTTTACAAAAGACGTTACCACCTAAGTACATTAAAACTATATTTACGGCCCTAGTCAACTCCATCATTGAATGCTGTCTACCTGTATACTGTTACAATAATGTAAACCGTTTAGCTAAAGTAGAAAAAACAATATGTAAATTTCTTAAAAACTATGACAAATATAATAACGATGTATATAGTGCTCTTACAATAAGCAATGTTTACCAACTTTACAATTACCACATGTTAACATTTACAAGAACGAT
>JAQFXU010006430.1:0-10268 GCA_034693705.1 Spatulosminthurus flaviceps | reverse complement strand
ACTAAATACAAGTAGCCTTTTTGACATTATACTTAAATTCACATTTGATTCACCCTCGAGACGAGATTAAAGCTATCTCTCTCTTTTTATTTATGTATCTATTCTTGTAGAATAGAACGGTGCTTTATTTAGAGATTTATAACTTTGAAAAAAAATTCGTCTCATATGGAAACACTGACGTCTCTTGTATTTGCTAAGTTTGAACATGCCCGAAATGAGTAAATTATAAAGTCATAAAGATTATGATACTTGGCATGTAGTTGATCTCATCTCAGACCCATACAAAATAGAAAAAACCCATATATTTGGAATAAAAGTGTTATAAGACATTTTACCAGCTCCTGGACATGTTATATGGGAAATTGTGTTAAAAATGTATTTGTGGTTTTAATTTAAATATTTGGGGGTTTTTTAGTGAGGGAAACTATGGAGGAGCTTTAATAAGAGTAATGACAAGGAATGAGCCAATTTGCCCAACAAGAGGAATTTTTTGTTAGTTGGAAAAACACACCTTGAGGCTTTTCCTTAGTGAGTTTGAGTGAGTTGAGAGAGAGAGAGAGAAAATGAGAGATGAATTGTTAAAATTTCCATAGAATGGCATGGTCTCAAGTGATGATGGCCAATATGAATAAAACATGGGGAAAAATTACGCCTATATTTTCAGAATGATGCCTATGCTTGGATGATGTGAGTCAGTGAGGAAATGTCATGTATTTATAATTATTCTATGGTAGTAGAGTAGAGAGAGAATTGTAGGGATAAATGTGAGCACGCAAGGAGCAGGAGAGAGACGAAGCCTACACCAAATAATTTGTTCAAGGTGCTTATGTATAGAATTATGTATTTTTATATACACATTATATGGTATATTTTTTTATGCCAGGGAAATTATGGATCTTGCCCATGTTCTAGGCTTCCTTAGTTACACTGTAGTTTTTTTTCGTAGGATGACTACGATAAAGTGTAAGATCCATATTTTTTTGCGATGTTACTATAGCTTCACTATTATCATCATTATCATCATCCTCATCATGTTTTCCTACAAGGAGGATATTACATACATTTTTCTCTATGATATTGAAATTAGTGCAGTCTCTATACTCTACATATATGGTTTATTAGAGATAGCGTGTGTGTGAGGAAGACAAGATGTGAAAAATAGTTTCAACTGACCCATTATTGCACCCATGAGATTACCATTAGAGACAGAATTACCATTGAGAAGGTATTATTTAGGCATAAGCTTGTGTCCGTAACGTTTATATTTTTTCATCTCTCTACTATTTCATACATTAAGGTACGTATGACCGAATTTCCTACAGCTGTCCTCTCATCCCTATGCACTCTCCATGTAGTTTGTAATCATACTTTACAATTTTTCCCTTCTATTTTTTCTTCTTCTCCCTACACAGTCAATGTTATACTTGTGATCCAAGATCTTGCATAGATTTGCATAAATCCCTTAGAAAAAAAATAATTACCTCAGATCTTTAAGTAATCATGTACATATTCATCCAATACATATATTTCAAGCTATGCTTTAAATACACATAAAATATTTTATATTCCGCCATACGCAATGTACCATACATTACCGCAGCTATCTGAAAGAATTGGATTTTTATCCTAAGTATTAGTATTAATTTTATGACACATTTTTCACCAAGATTTTGTCCACCAAAGCTAAATTCCTTCCTACAAACTGTAAGACAGTATTAATTCCTCCCTTTATAGTTTATTTACTTAAGGAGCTCAGTACGTAGATATTTTCAAGGGAAATTTCATATTAATTATTATTTTATATTCCCATCATCCTTCTCAGAGTTAACGTCTCTAATGAAGTATCTCTCCATAGAGTTGATTGACAAAATTAATAAGAAATGGTTCAATTTCCAAGCAAATGACAAATTCCTAGAGACATAATTTAGAAAATGGTACACACTAAAAAGCATTATATTACACCCGTCCTATAGAGATTCCCCCATTAAAAATTCCATCAAGAGCAGTAAAACCTTATAGGAGGAATCTAAAGCGAAAGTAGTTGGAGAGAATGAGAGAAACCCAACTCGACAAGGGGAAATATATGGGAAAATTGGTGAGATGAGAAGAGTATTATAATGAAATTTTAAAGGGACGTTTGCGTGCGATTGTCAGGTAAAAGGGATATTTGTTTCTATATTAAGAGAACTGAGGGCCAGATAACTTTTAGGGTGATTGCATATTCTTATGAATCCACATGGCTACTAAGCGGGAAAACATACGCAAGAAATACTACTATAGGCCGAGATTTATGACATCTTTAGCTCTTCCATTACATCCATTTAATTCATATTTAAATTGAAATCCAGCACATCGTAAAGAAAGGAAATCCTATGCAGGCAAACACACACACACACATACACACACAATATCAAATGAAATTCTACTTCCTAAACGGAATGATTTATGAACCAGACTTATGTTTACTCATTGTGTTTATAGAGGAGTGTCCTTATGTACAGTTCCCTATGAACAAAAAATACATTCCAAATAAGAACACGTTTCCTAGCGTCGTCCACATCACCAAAAATCCTTCAGTTCCAGCTTGAGTGAGAGAAAAACAGAGAAGCGATAGAGAATAAATGGAAGAGTTTAGCTACTTGAATCTTCTTGACATTCTACAGGGTCCAGCATAATAAGCATATAGAAGTAGCCAGACATACTATTTTTCCATGTGAAAAAGAGGAGGGCGCGGGACAGACGAGAAGCGCTTGTATTTTATTCAACGAAAAGAAGAAAAAACTCTGCATAGCACTCACTGTCTCTCTCTCTCTCTCTCTCTTTATCTCTAGACGTAGAGCTTAGTCGTCGGATTGCATCGGAAAAGTCAATGGACATGGAGAGAAGCTTTTTGAAATATGATGGCAGCTTTTGATTTATCCATGTAATTATGCCACCAAAGTTGTATTCCACACGAGGCTACTCACCTTAATTCTCTGTCGCTACGTCTGACGCTTTAGTTGGCTCAAAGTGCACTCTTTATGCATGTAACCTTCATTTCTATGTGTGTGTGTGTATGTGTGAGTATGGAAGAGCAATTTAATATGTAAAACTATACAAGATAATTTCAATCGTACTCTCTTTATGCTCACACGTATATAGAAGCTTTTAGTATTTTTAACTTTGATTGGACAAAGTCTTAAGGACTATATAGTAAAGAGTGGAGAGATAGTGAGTTTTTCTCTCATCTCTCTCTCCTATTATTGCGCTCCTCTAGCTTTACACTTACAACACAGGATTTCCTCCAAGTACGGGCAAGAGTTGGAGTGAATGAATTAAAACTTGTTTTGCGAGCAGCTCTTTTGATTGTGAATGATAAAATAGTCTCATAAATCCTGAGCAACTACAAACAAGCTCGGGACACTGTACAAGTTTCTTCTTCCCTAACTTCTCTCTTTACTCGCTCTTCTCTTCTTCTTCTTTTAACATTTTAGTCTCTCCGCTCACACAGAGTCAACTCTCTCAGTCAGCGTATAAATTATATGGAGCTCTCCGTTATAGGAGTAGTAGTAGAGCTTGTACATAGGAAATCTATGGCTTGGCTATAGTTACTATAGTAAATGGGTGTCATTTCTCTCAGCCGGACTTGTCACATGGACTTGACAATCCAAGAGATTTAGTTGGTTTTTTGGGAGGAGAAGAAACCAAGAAATTCAGAGCTTGAGGAGAAAAATGATCTTCCTCCGTCACTTCTTCCCTTCCCTGCATATTTCTTCCTGTCTCTCTCTTCAAACACATCTGTTCTTGTGGAGGATGGAGCGTATATGAATTAATACCGTCAATTTATTCACAGCCAAAGGATTTTAGCTGGGCTTTCCATGAAAGCATATTGGAATTCCAGAGTTAGTGCTAAAACCAACGTGAAGTCTTTTTCAGGGTGACATGAGTTACGTTAATGGGCCCTTGTATTTAGTTTTGGGATGAAGCTTTGAGGGAAATTGCGTTAGCTATGGGCTTTAAATTCTACATGCTCAAGCTGTTACATGGATTTTCAGGGTTTCTGGAATATTTGTAAGATTAAGAGATGTTTGGAGAGGAGAAAAATCTTCATTTTAGTGTTTTTTTAGTTGAAAAAAATTCTCCCTGCTTTTATGGGCAAATTCATCGGGAAAAGCGGGTTTATTTTGACCTTGATTATCCAAGGCTGTGTGTGCATTTTAGATGGGAGAATTCACTGTAAATTGCATATAAGGCATCAAAGGGAAAATTTAAGGTAGGGGAAAGGTATAGAGGGATATTTATTTCATGTCCAGTTACAGTTAGACTTTGGTAACATTTCCTATGTACGGAATTCCCTACATATGTAAAGGGCAGGAAAAATAGAGGAGGATAGAGGTAAATGAGTTAGAGGTAGAAAATGGAGCTGTGTAGTAAAAAATGGATGTGTAGTAGTGTTGTGTGGATATTTGTACATTACACAAAAATAGAAAAAAAACATTATATACACATATTGTTGTGTAATGCACAGTTATTTGAGAGAAAAAGAAGGAGAGAAAGAGCTGAGTATAAGAGAGAGAGAGAGAGAGTGAGGGTGTTTATGTGGAAAATGCCGGAGGTTACATAGAAAATGCTCTGAATGGATAGAGGAATTGCCTAGGAATGGTCTAAGATAGGTCGCTTAGTATTAAGTACGTACATAAGGGCTAGAAGGGAAGGACGACAGGGAGCTTGAAGTACTCGGAGCTTGAGCGTCATGGAGCCATTTTGAGTTTCATCAAGATCACTTGTTTTCAACGCAATGTGAATTTTAGCCATTTATTTCCACTGAATTCCATCTTAATGGCAATTCTATTGGTCCTTGGTTTTTACCCGTGTCTCACTCGCGCCTTCTCTCTCTCTCTCTCCTGCGCTCTTATTCCCTAGCATGGTATAAGCTGAGGTAAGGCATTTTATATTATTACATATACAAACATTCACTCTCTCTCTCTCTTGCCTCTTCTCAACCACCCTTACCTTGCACTTTTCAAACACAAAACAAATATGTTTATCTTTATTGGCTCCTCTCAGGCTATATGTACCTTGGTAATTTTACGCCCTTCCTATATATTCTACCATTACTACTACATGCTCTCCTTACAATTTCAACACTCACTTATTCCCTGCACTTTTATCTGCAAAAAAACACCCATGCAGTATTTTACTACTCCATAATTATGCATTTTACATATATAAAAAAAAGTTGTGTGCTCCTAAACATTCCTCCTATCTATATGACGTTTCATACGTTTCTATATCACCGAGAGGCGAAAATAAAATACGTGGGACCTTTCCTTTAGGAAAAACGCTTGCACAGTTAAACATCATAATACTAAGGCTTTTTTTTATACTAACGTCCTATTTCAACTTGGGAATAATTATATGTGCGTATTATAAGTTACATGTAAAAATATTTGCGTACAAGGAACACGTAAATACGTGAAGATATAAGTTACATGTATATTATAGTAATTACATGTATTTGTATTGCAGGAATTCTAAATATGTATTATGCTCATATAATTTAGCTCGAAATTATTTGTATGTACGAATTATTTAAGAGAAAACTTTAGAATGATATTTTTTTATTGAAAGAAAAAAACATTACAATTATTTCCAAGGAACTTTTCTCATAAGAAAAGACTATTGCTTTTACCCCAAAATTGTTCAAATAATTTGTGTAAATAAGAAAAAAGACTAGGGAAAAATCTCGTGCTGTAAGGGTGGGCAATTCCCCCACGCAGAGAACTCAATTAAGCCGGCATGGCTGAAATACCAGAAGTGCATTGAGGAGTAATAATAACTGTAATAATAAAACGAGTGTCCTCGTAAATAATTTCTCTTCGTGACTCTCCCTCGCCAAATCTGTATGAATTCAATACCAAGGGGTGTGTTTCCTATGTGAACAGAGCAAATAATCAAGAGATATTTCAGCCTTTTTTATCCTTACCGCCTTCAAGCCAAAAATCCTTAAAAAAATCCTTATATGAAAAATTACTATTAAACTATCCTCACTACTGTAGAAATTTCCTAGTTGAATTTTACAATGGATTCTCCTCCCCTTTCCATATATATTCCTAATTCAAGTGTATACAATTTTGTGTAGAGAGACGGAGAGAGACACAAAATCATGATTTTTGCTCAATTCATACAAAATGCTTTTTTTTGAAAGGATTATTTTTTGTATTTTTTTCTTTGTATATATGTACATTGTTAAGGATTGGAGCCAGACTTATTTTCTCTTCTTCTCACTCCTCTTAAATCTATGCTGGTTTCAAACACGAGAACCAAACATTGTAGAGACAAGGAGAGCACACACACACACATACACAGCTCCCGTCGATCGATTTAAGGCACTCTTTCTCGTCCGACTCAAAACGATGCTGCTGAGCATGCAGTAGTAGTGCTTTTTCTATATGTGCATTGTGTGTATGTGTGTGTGTGGGTAAAATATAAGTTGAACTTACTACTTGCATAGAAGTGTATCATCTCTCTAGTCTCTCTTTTTAGCATGTATATAGGATCCCTCAGTTTTTATATGGCAATTACATATATATAGCTAAAAACTATGTAGACTCTCCTTGAAAAATGTATTGTAGGAAAAAAAAGAAGAAGGAAATTGTGAGGAGAATTGAAAAAATCTGTGGAAACTCTTTCTCTCAACGGGAATTGAGTGGAGTGTGTATATACACAGTGAGATGAGAGAAGAGTGAGGGAAGAAAGCCAGAATATCTTGAGAGCAAACTGAAATTTTAACGATGTCCATAGCTTTTATATGTAATTGAGAAAAATCCGAGGATTTTCTAATGGTGAAATATACCATAGCTTTTTTCCTCTCCTTAATATATAGACCAAAAAAAGCTCATACTAATCCTATGGAGGGAATAAAAGTCCTATAGATATATAGTTGAGTAGCGTGCAAAAAGCCTGCAGTATGATTACTACATCTCTGCATGATACACTTGATATTCCGCACGAAGTCTCTCTCTCTCTATTTTTTTTCAAATAGCTGGGAGAGGAGACGGGCATACAACATATTTCCTTTACATTACATTACATTGGAGAGAAGTGGGAAAAGTTGCGTTACTCCAAGTTGTTTCAACTTTACAAATAAATTGCTTGTAGATTTTCCTCGGCTCCCACAGCAACTCTCATCCCTGAGACGATGATGTGCAACATAAATAAATCACCAAGCTCTGTTCTTACTCTGTAGCTACCTCATACATAGAACTCCAAAGTTTCACTTAAATTTCTATTTCCCATTTAAACTCTGTATAAAACTTGCTCAAAATTCCTCATCAAAATCTATACAGCTTTTTAAAAAACTTTTTCCATTATTCCTATTCATTTATTTATTTTACTTAATGTAAAAAATTCAAAAGATATTTGCGCGGGAAATTTACATTTTTTTTTCTTTTGAAGAAATTCTTTGGTGAATTATGCAAGCGTGGCAATGCTTATGTGAAAAATCATTATTGCATGAAATGGTTAATGAACAGGGTTTGAGTATGAGATTGGAAGATTAACTGAACATAGAGAATTCTACGTGAAATTTGTATGAAGCAAGGATTTTTTTGTCCGCCTAAAATCTGTCGTCGTTTAAACTCAAAGGGAATGGGGCTGGGGCTGGACAAGACAGATTGGTTGACAGTTTAGTTTGGAGTGGCCATGCTTATATTTCCTAGCCACGCCTGGAATTCTTTTCCTCTGTACGTATTCTATAATACTCTTTTCTATATAAACTCTCGAGGCAATTTGAATTCCATTTTTGCATTTCTTCCTCCAAGTGGATTCTTATTCTGAAGTAAAATCCTTGGATTGTTAGGGAAATATCACTAAATTTGTTTTATTTGGAAAGAAAATTTGCAAGAAAAACTTTTACTTTTTTGAAAAATTAAATAATTGATAAACTCTCTGTTAAAAAAAGGGGAAGTGAAAAAGAGAAATGAAAGGGAATTGAATCCCTTTTTTTCTTCTTTTATCTTTTTGTCTATCTTTAGAAAATCGGAGAGAGAGAGAGAATAGAATTGAAACTGAGAATGAGTAAAAGATTCTGTCGCCATTTTATGACTCGGCTCTCTTCTTTAACAGTGGCAGTTAAAAGGATCCATTTGGTTGGAGTAATTCCTATATATGACTTTACTCTAAAGACTTTACATAGCCACAGAGCATTACATAACATGGCTCTTTTCCCCGTAAACGTTAAAGTAATATAACAATAAAACCATCAACTCTTCCTTTTCATCATTCGATCCTTGATTTGACATTGCTATTTTAAGACTGGGCGTTAATCAGTTGGGAAAAAAGCTTCAGTTCATGGAGAGAGAAGAGTGAGTGAGTGGAAGAGGGAGCGAGCAAGAGAGAGAGAGAGTCAATGACGGATTTCCTTTGCCTTTATTTTATGATCGATTGACATGCCAAGACAGTTTTATTGCATGTCGTTCCTCTCGCCCATCCACCATTACTTGTGCGTTTCGGGAGGTCGACTCTTATAATAAAGGCGGAATTTTCTATTGCTAAATCCATTTGAGAGAAAAAACCTTCCATGAAGAAAAATCCTTTTACTTTCTATTCCTTTTTTAAAAAACTATTTTCAGCCCTTTTTCCAATTCCCTTTTTTACTCCTTCCAACCTCCTCCCTTTCCTTGACAAAATATTTCGAGAGTTAGAAAATCCAAAGGAATTTTATTATATCATTTTTATGTTATTAGTGAAATTTGTGCACATTTTCCATATTGTAGGTTAGAACACACATGAAGAAATTCCATTGAAAAATGAATGAATGGACGTACAAGTTTGAAAAAAAATTGTTAAACAACACTTGTTAAACATTTAACGGTTAATTTAGTTCTTAGCACGCAGTTTTGTTTTGAGCGGGATGGTTGTTATGGGCATATAGGAGAAGAAAAGCGGCGTGTGACATTTGATGGGAAGAGGTGCGTGCAAAGGTAGTTTGTTTGGTCATTTAATGTGAGCTTGACTTGGTTAAATACCTCAGCGATAAAGTTAACGAGGGAAATATAATAATAATAATAATAATGATAATAATAATAAAAATGAGTAGTAGTGCTCATCCTCAAGATGAGCATTACTTGAGCTATAGGTTACCCTTATACATGTATACCCAAGCACACTCTGCATAAAGATACACATTTGTATACAAGCCCAGACCTATACAGATGATGCAAACCCACTCGAACTCATTGTCAATGTCATGTAAATGAATACAATACGACGACATGTGAGGAATCATAAAGTTAACATGGAGGTAATCAAGTTTCTTTACGAGCCCAAACTTGAGTACATGAGAGCACATATTTCCCTATGTTTATATATTAGACTGGATGTAAAAAAACTTTTTTTCTCTCTCTCTCTCTCTGCATCACTCTATGTGGATCCCTACTCCTAGAAAATCCTTTTGACAAACTTTTAGCTCCGTATACACAAAATAGCACTAACATTTCCACATGATCCAACTTCATTGTATTCTTGGCTATGTATTATTTTCATCCTACACTAATAGACTATATATGATAAGAGAACATGGTGCTATGTAAATAAATGATATACTAAAAAAATTTAGTACACTTTACAAAAGGAGTAAATAGTGTAATAGTAAGGTGTTAAAGTGCATTGATGGGATTTGAAATTACAATGCAATGGTATAGGAAAATCCTCTCATATAAAATTGTGTGTCTTACAGGATTTTTTTTCTCACTAAACTCTTTGAAGTTTGGCAGTTTTTGTTGCGGATAATATTCAGTCTCATTGTGATAGGTTGAAAGGGATGAGAGGGGATGAATATGTGTATGCAGTTGTAATGTTTATTGCACGTAAATAGTGAGGCAACTCTCACCTTCCAAGTATCTACATAAGAAGAGTATGGGACAGAGAGAGAGAGGTGTGTGTACATACATAGGGAGATGAGAGGGTATGAGGGTTGTATAATAGGAATACCACACTACTACGCTATACTACTACTACTACTACTACTACTACTTGGGAGACGATGCAATGTTTATAGCCCATTGGACGAAAGCATAAATGCAACTCGGGTGTTTTTACTTTCTTTTAAAACGTGATAAAATCGCCGTTTGAGGAGCTATTAACAATAATTTTTATGACTATTGGTCCATCAAGGGGTCTACCCCAAGGGTGATTTGACAAGCAAATTGTCGATCAATGACGACACTACATGGACCACCACCATTAACCCCTTGTTAAGCAATCATCATTTTACTACTCTTCTCAGC
>JAQFXU010006429.1:0-10271 GCA_034693705.1 Spatulosminthurus flaviceps | reverse complement strand
TTACGTTTGTACAACATGTAATGTACATATACGACGACCGTCATCATCCTGATCATGAAGCTTTTAGTAAATAAGATGGTAATCATCCTCCCCCACCGATTTTTTGGTTCCAATATTGTAAATTGATTCTGTATGCGCTTGCTTGACTGGGGATGCGCGAAACAAAGCAATGGAGAAAATCTAACAAGGCAAAAATATGAAAGGTGTTATGTGAAATAAGGAAAAGCTGGGAGCAGGGAAATGTATTTTCTCTATGAAACTAAGTATTTGCAGTGGACAATTATTTAATCCTGACAGTTTAGTTAATATGGATATTAACATGAATTTGGATGCACGGAATACCACACAAACATTTCACGGATGCAAATTTTTCAGGGATATTTTTCTAGAACTTTAATCTTACGTTGAAAATCGACGCATATTATTCAAATTCCATTTTTCCAGCAGTCCATCATATTATTATGTAATTATAATATTACAGCTTAATAATCTTTCTCCGACATTAACTTAACTAACCTAATGCCTCTAAAATGTAATGCTAATTGTTTACTTTCTTAATCTTGCGGCGTATTTTCTTTAACATATATTAATCACAGATTAATATTAAAATACCGGAAGATCTGCGGTAGAAAAAATAGAAATCAGTTTGTAAGAAAATAATATTTAAGATGACTTTTTCTTTTTCGACTTTCTCGGTTTTTCACTCAGGTAGTCCCGGAAGGCAACACTGGATAAATCACCAAGGTTACAAAGCAATTCAGCTTTGTTTCGCTTCCGTGCGGCAGTTTTCAAGGATTTAATCGTTTCATCTTCTGCATCAATCCAGAGATCCTCACTCGGTAATTCGGGTTTATCCTGTTCCTCAAATTCCAATCGAGTTTCAACGCTATCCATTTGATGATCCCTTGGGGGAGATGTTGTTTCCGAAGAACTATCCAGAGCATCAGCAACTGCTGCCAAGAAATTGGCGTTGTGGAAAACACCTTTGGATTTAAGGCTCAATGTTGGATCGTGTGCCAACTTTCTCTCTTCTTCTCTTTGCTGGTCTGAGATAATATCCACTTGAAAATCTTCATCGGGTAAACAGTGCTGAGGAAATGGATAAATGAAATCTTTCTTTACAAAGTCTGGATTCAAGACTCTTGTTCCAAAATTCTGGTTCGATGATTTTAGTCTCGATACAGCATACTCTACTAAATCGTTTGGGGTCATTTGATTTACAAAGCGTTCGAAGTCTAGGACGTAACGCTTGGTTTTCCGGTACAGCTTTTTAGCATAAATGCTTTTGATTTCGTCGGGTAAATCCTTCCATACCGGTTTGGACTTTGAACCAATGTTTTGCATTTCATCAGTGTAGAGTCCTTCGGGAGTACTACAGGAGTTTAAAGCTCATGATTATTTTTGTTTACTCGAATCATGGAGCTAAATTGAAATAAATTATCAGTTGGAGAGATCGTACCTTGGAGGGAATTTAGGTTCATCACGAAACTCTGGGAATGGATGAGTATCTAGATCCTCTGCTGTAGTATCAGGCTCAATCTTCAATTGATAGTACCTCTCCGCGTGGAAATTACGTGAACGGTTAATAAAAAATACTTTTTGGTGTTTTGGCAACTCAACAAACTCCGCAAGAATACGATTCGCAGTGGATATTATTCCCACTAATTCTAGCGTTTCTACCCAGTACTCCTTTCTAGCCACACTTCTGCCATAGTAGTAAAATGCAGAATATCGGTGTCCTAGGTCTTGCCTGGCATCAAATATTCCTCGGATAATTTCATTAAGCGTAGCGTCTGTCACGGAAGAAATGAAATAATTAATTTCCAAAGAAAGATCATTTGACAAAGGACAAATCCAGCTTAGGGTGTGCTCACATAGAGCCTTTTCCGTCCGTAAATGTAAGTTTTTTTACGGTACGGAAGAAACCACTCACATAGAAACCGTTTGTTACCATTGAAGGTGATAAGCACTACGCCATAGGTTTCCTCCGTTTTACGGAAGAAAAATTTTACGGACGGGTTCTATGTGAGCACACCCTTAGCAAGTATAGAGTATTAGCTTACTCGAAGTAATGGACTAAAATGCGTTATTTTGTTGACCGAACAGTTTCAAATTTTACAGATTAAGTCATCCTTTCATATATACAAATATATATAGGATCGCTGTCACGTTCACAATTATATACAAATATATATAGGATCGCTGTCACCTTCACAATAGGAATCTATGCAATATGCGGTATCATTTCATGGACACAACTCAGTATAATTTAAATGCCTGGTCAGCCTTTATTTTCCAGATTTGTCGAACATATAAGACGCCGATGTAAAATAAAATACACTATATTTTCAAACGACTGGAATCTGTCATTCAATCGTCATAAAGTAACATAGTAAATTATCTATAGAAAAGTAATAATAATCCTAACACTCTCATCACTCACACTTCTTGAAAATGTAATGCAATTATAAACGACTGATATAAACACTCTAGTTTTCGTTTTTGCTCTTACTTTTCTTTTTCTTCTTCTTCTTGGTCGGAGCTTCAGGGGATGAATCTAAACTATTCTTGATTTCCTCCACATCCGCTAGGATATCTTTCGAATTTACAGTTTCCAACTTTTTTCTCTTAGAATCATTTGAGGAAGCACTGGTAGTTGCACTTGCAGAGTTCGAGGCATCCTTCCGCTTTCTCTTTTTCGGACTGCTCTCATTACTTCCAGTATAACCCCCAATTTCATGGCGAAATTTTTTATCCACCGTAGAAATAAGCACAGGTCGGAGAAATTCAGGTAAAGCCGCGAAATATTCACCGATTTTGGTGACATACTCAACCACTTTATTTCTATGACTAACTTTATACCTCTCCCTCTCAACCCAACCCATGCTGTTATATTTTATCTCCGCTTGCGTCTTCTTCTCATCATAACTCTTGTTGGAATCCAGCTCCCCACTTTCTTCCAACTCTTCAATGATCATATCAATATGTGAGGCTGGTGGCCGTTCAGGTCTCCCTTGATTGGCTTCCCATAAAGCTAACTCCGATTTGGTTAGCAATGAGCTGATTTTAAGAGGTTTCTCATCAAAATTTTCATGCGTTTTCTTATAATCCTCAACGGCTGAGTAGTATTCTTGAACATTTTCAATAACTTTGCCTATCCATTTGGCTTTTTTATCATTGTCCAAGGCATGCCATTTCCTCCCGTACTTAACTTTTAATTCTTCCAGCTCATCTGGCTCGGGAGGCACTTCGCACTTATCCAGTTTGAACTGGATAAACAGCTACGTAAAACACAAAATAATAGTCACGCAAACTTATTACTAGAATTCCAATCACCGCAAATATTATGAAACCAAAGTCAGTGTCATAAAAGTACATGAAATCAAAAATCAATTGTTACCTCCAATGGATTAACAGGGGGTACAGGAGCATCAGGGTATAGGTCCGACTTCTTTACACTGTCAAGCTTAATCTTTGCTGCTGTCTTCGATCTACCCTTACTTTTGGATCTGTGGCTGTCTTGAGGCTTATATCCTATGTTTTCGTAAAAATTTTCGAGCTGTTTTTGGTACTCAGCTTGAACTTTTATGGATTTATCAATCCATATTTGTTTCTCTTCAGCAGGTAAGCCATGATATTCTTTTACAGTGCGCCCGTACCACTGGAATGAATAAAATGATTTAAAAAAAATTAAATACATAATAACTACCAGAATAGTCTATATATTACTTCAAGATCTAAAAAGGTCAGTTGGAGGAAACTCTCACCTCTATGTAATTAATCTTAGCGGGGTCTTTATCCTTCTTTTCATTGTACTTAACATGCGCGTACATATTTAGCCCTCCTGCAATACCAGGAGGCTTGGGGGGATAACCTGGGCACGTTTCAATAACATCTTTGCGGAATTTGCGGACGTCCTTAGCTAGCACAAGTTTGACTTCGTGAACGACTTCCCACAAGTTCCTACGAACTCGTCTTTTCTGGCGCAAGTAGCTCCAAGCTTTCCGACACGCTTCACCGTTCCACTTGTCAAAAGCTATGGCTTCCCAATTTAATAATTTGGCTCTGTCGCGACTCGCCTTCCTATCTAACACAGGGGATGCTGCTTCCAATCTTTCCAGGAAAGTGCTCACTTCATCATCCGTCATCTTTAGGAGGATTTCTGAACCCGCTTTGATATCTTCTAATTCTGTATCAGCAGAGTTGGTACTGAAGGCTTTTGCAGTTGCCTGTGCCTTTGGTTTGGGAACTCCAACAGGTCCGTCCTCCTCTTCATCCTCTACCGTACTTTCGTAGGTCGTATCCTCAGAATCAGACGATTCAGATGACGACCCAACATGTATTTGATTAAGCTCATGCGTTAGATTTTTCTTGTGCAGGCCTGCAGGTGGATGCTGCGGCGTAGCCTTCTTTTGACTTGCACTAGTCGGTAAAAATCATATTAATACGATTTTTTTTCAATTTGTTGTGCAGCATTCACAAGACAAGAACAATTTAAATACCCTAAAAAGCAATATACAAGCACAGGAAACATCCATACTTACGTAATTAATAAAGAGAGACAAATCACAAGTATCAATTAAATAATAGACAACGAAAATTAAATTGAACTAATCTTTCTAATTACCTCGGTATCGTGAAATCATCTTCATCAGAGTAACTTTCGTCAGCATTTGCTTCTGTTTTCGAAGTCACTGCTTTCCGTTTTACTTTGAGTTCGGGCTCTGAGTCGTCCGACGAGGTCGATTCGGAGTCTGAAAATTTATTCTTACGTGATGGCATTGATTTCGGGGAAGATTTTCTAAAGCAATGCAACAATGATTACATGCAACAAAATTACTTAAATCCGATACCCAAATCCCTACGTAAAACGCTAAAACTATTACACAATTCAAGAGGTTACATTGACACACTTACGGAGGAATTTTGGAAGCAGTGTTGTTCCTCACCGCACTTTGCGCCTGAACGGAGGCAGCTTTTGAAGGACTTTTAACCGATGACCTAGGGTCAAATAGTAACTGTTACAATTCTATCTCAAGCCTCGACTTCAATTTTAAACTTAAAATTATCAAGAACGCTGTAATTACTTTTGGACTGGAACCTCCTCTTCATCAGATGAGTCGGACGATTCTGATTCAGACTCAATTACTGTCACTTTATTTTCTTTCGTATCCTTATTCTTCTTCCCTCTTGGCGGAGCGGGCCGTTTAGCTGGAACCGGTTTCGTGGAATTTCTATTTAAAACACATCCATTATCTCTCTACAAACCACCTTTTCAGCAACACTGAATTTCATTTATAAGATTTGTCCAGAGTATTTTGTTTAACCATACATAATCGCTGAAAGTTACGGGTAAAACGGAAGTGATCAAAAGATATTTACTTTTTTGGCTTCGCTCCCTCCACTTTTGATTTACCGGGCGGATTTATCCTCATGTTAAATGCAGATGAGGGCCCGGCGGAGACCTCCTCACTTTTCGATCCTGCTCCCTTTCCTCGAGTTCTTGTTTTGCTTGACATATTTACTATATTTGCTTACCACTTCATTTGTTCACTCATATGTAACGATCAACAGAAACAAATATACCTTCCTTAGTGCCAGGTAATTAGTAAGAAGGTAATAAAAAGAATACCAAGTGCATTCTCTGCTCCCAGTAATCGCCGTCTCTATAGTCCGAACTTTGAAAAAAAGCTTAACTACAGCCTAATGTGTAACACTCAGTTACTAATGTATAATATTGGCGTCCAAAGTTTCTGTTAACTTGTATTCAAGTAAATTTGCCCTAAACAATATGAGAAATGAGAACTGAAAGTTTTTTAACTTTGATAGATGTATAAATATATATATACGTACTCGTATACGTATAAACAGCTACTGCTTTATTTTAAAATTTATCTCCGCCAAACTAAACATGCTTGTTGCACGTTAAAGAGCGGGACAATGTCTGGGAACCAACGCATGCCCCTTAAGGCTTCACAATGGTTCATCGGTTCGTTTACATTGCAACGGATATTTGAGTAAGTACGCCATTGCAAACTATAGCCCTTCGAATCACACAGGAAAGAACTGATGTTTACGAGCCCCAACTTTTCCCTAGCCTCCAACCAATCCACTGAATGAAGTTGTAAAAAGCTAACTCCTGCCCCGAGTTTAGCTGCACCTCCTACGGTTCTTCCATAGTTACTATTACACAACTAGATGTCTCTTGTGGATATATGTATTTCATGACGTGAATAAAATTTATTGGAAAGGTTTTATCAAACGTTCAAGATTCAAGACATCTTGACTTGCCCTTTATTATCTCTAAAATTCAAGGTTTCTGATGCTATAACGGCAACGATGAAATTTCAGATTTAGATTAAATTTATCCATCTTGGAAATTGAAAAAAAACTGCATGTTGAAAATAAACATCACCGATGGGATTTTCAATGGATCATTATTCTATTGATGGTGTTGTTTCCCAACAAGTTGCTAACTAACAATAAGACTTAGCAAGTCATTTTGCATGCAACATTTTAGAATGCCATAATGCATGTGCAATTTTACACCAATTAGTCAAATATTTTTGAAATTAAATGATTCCTTCCACCCTTTTGGAAATAATGTTTTTTCAAAAATGGGCTTGCTTTCAACTGTAATTATTGCGGACTCGATATAAACTGCTAGCGAATTTGTGGGGTAAAATGGACAAACGTTCCACTTTAAAAATTCACTACTAAAAATCTGGGGAAACTTTTCTGAATCTTATCATTAATGGGTGAAAATGGTTTTAGTTCAATGAGTCTAGACCCCTAACAAACAGATTATCAACCATCTTATTGTTTAGGGGCTGTTCACATAATTCATTACCCTGGCGGGGTCAGTGGTAGGGATCCCATGGGGGATCCGGACAACTCAACCACAAACTGTTTTAGCCACTACTGGTTCCAACCAAATATAATTCAGCCAAAAACTTTTTTAACCAAAATTGTTTTAACCAAATTTTTTTTAACCAAAACAAAGTTAACCAAAACTTTTTTAACCAAATTTTTTTTAACCAAAACAAAGTTAACCACAAACTTATTTATCCAGATTTACTTTAACCAAAAATAATTCAACCAAATTTATTAAAATGCACAACCATGAAAAATTACCTTGCCTTGCACACTCAATAGTATAGGAAACCGCTGTTATGTTATCTGCTAGAGTAAGGAGTTAGTATGTAACTAACTGTATGAGTACTGTTTCCAGACCAATTATGATTTGCATGTCTCAAGTCTCAGATTAGATTACAAACCCCAAGGAAAATACGGTATCCGATAATGATATCATGCCCCGACTTTTCCCTGTATTAGATTTTTAAGATAATTACAAGTATTTACCTATATAGTATCGTAACTTCGCAACAAA
Source organism: Spatulosminthurus flaviceps (assembly GCA_034693705.1). Taxonomy (NCBI): domain Eukaryota; kingdom Metazoa; phylum Arthropoda; class Collembola; order Symphypleona; family Sminthuridae; genus Spatulosminthurus; species Spatulosminthurus flaviceps. The sequence continues at coordinate 2,881 of JAQFXU010006429.1, read as the reverse complement.
ATAATAGAAAGTTTAGTTTAATAGTTACTTATTTTGATGGGTGTTTATATTGTGTAAAATTATTGTCTGAAAAAAGGTTAATTTAATTAATGGGGTGATAATATTTTGGATAAGTTTAGATACGAAGGATAATATTTATAGTTGATTTTATTGTGTGATGAGAAATTATTATTGGCTAAAATTGCTTTAAGTTAATTTTATGTTGGTTAACTTTGCTTTCGAATAAAAATGTTTCTGGTTGACTTTTCATTGGTTAAAGTTGCTTTTGGTTAAAATGTTTCTGGTTGAATTTAATTTGGTTGAATTATCATTGGTTAAAATTACTTTTGGTTAAAAAGTTTCTGGTTAACTTTGTTTTGGTTAAAAAGGTTTTTGGTTAAAAAAATTTTGGCTAAAAAAGTTGGTTGAAAAAGTTTCTGGATGAGTTGTCCTAGACCCATCCCATGGCGTTACGCTCAATACATACGTACAACATTGGTATATATGCATAATTGCGTTACGCGGGGCTGGTGGGGGGTATAAATTGGCTGGATTTTTCGTTATGAATTATGTGAACGGCTCAGCCCTAATTGAAAATGTTGAAAGCTACTTACTTTTGTTGGTAGTACTTCTACACATGTTCAACTAATTTATATTTCAGTATATACATACGAAGATCTGAAATAATTATTGCAAATTGCAATCTTCAACACTATAAAATAAATATTAACAGTCTTACCCACCTTTACATCCGGCGTGTTTAAGTAGTAAAGTAAAACTTTATTTATAAAGAAGCTCTCTGTGTTCGTCGTCAACTTTAGACTGTCAATCTCCTTTCATCTCAAATGAGCAAAAATTGGGCCTTTTCTATTTTTAATGGTAATCTTATTGTTAAGATTAGAGCTTTGCAATTTAAAAATAAGATAACAAGCAAGACAATCTGTAAGCATTTTTGATAAGGTTATTTGATATAGTGTATGAGTGCATAGTGCATATTATGCAAAAACCTCACAAAAATCTACGTAATTTTTCTGGAACCTTTAGGTTATTCACAGTTTTCTATATATAGTACATAAGTATTTGGTACAACTATTCCCACTACCTCGCCTGTGTGACTGTGATGTCTCCTGTATAACTCCATCTCCATGATAATGAAACTGACTTCGGCCCAATATATAAGTTCCAAAGCAAAGTACTAAAATTTTCAATTCTCCTCTTAGCATCCGATCAGAACAGTCGCAACTAAAATCGCTCTGTACATTCCTGACATTCTTAAAATACCAAGAATTGGAATCTGGTGTTCCTAAGGGTAAATGCAAAGAAATACCTTCAAAAGGGATTTGGTGTAAATAGTGTAATAAATATTCCAAACATAGAAAGACAATTTCTAAATAATTCTGCTGTACTGTGCTTTAGCGAAACTTGGCATATGAACACTGATGTGAATGTGAAAAAATTAGACTCGTTATTTCCGCAATTTACTCGATATGATTGTGAGGCCACAAAAATAGCTACCAGAGGTAGGGCAAGTGGAGGCTTGTTAACATACATAAATCTATCTCTCTTCTCAAGTGCGGCAGTTGTTTATAAAAACCAACATTGGCTTATCCATAAAGTTGAGTGTAAAAGTGGGCATAAAATTTTGCTTGCAAGCTGTTATTTTAACTCTGAAGTAATTTCGAGCGTGTTCGACGAGTTTCAGTTTACCTTAAACGACTTAATAAATGATTTGAAACCGGATGTTGTTTTAGCACTTGGGGACTTTAATTGTAGGATTGGAAACCTAAACCAATGCATCATACCTCTCCAATGCTCCAACTTTTTTAACGAAAGACTTTCTCTAGACTCTACCGTAAACAATAGAGGTAAAAATCTGTGCTCAGCATTTGAAGATCTTGGCCTCGTCGTGTTAAACGGACGAGTAACTGGTGACATCCCAGGCCAATACACAAGACCTGAATCTGCATCTGTTATTGATATTGTTGGCATTAATACGGAAAGCATATCATCAGTTAACTCACTTCGTTTCATCGATTTACATGAATCTGATCATTTTATGGGTGAACTCATACTTAACTTGCCAGTAAATCAAATTAGTGACCGAAAAATTAAAGTGGGGAAACACCTTAGATGGAACGGCAAATTCAAAGATATTTACCAACAAAAATTCTTAGATGCATTGAATACGCAAAGTCACAATAATAATTACTCTCTTTTGACAAATACAATCACACTTGCAGCCTCAAACTCAAAAATGGTCAAAACTGAAGGAAATAAAAACTACCCACCTTGGTATGATGGAAGCTGTTTACAATTTAAAAAAGTCGTCCGTAAACTATTAAAAGCAGCGAAGAAATCTGATTGGGAACCTTCCAAGCGTAATGAATACTTAAAGCAACGTCGTTGTTACAAAAAATTACTTCAGATTACAAAGAAAGCGTTTTGGGAATCTAAAATTGAAATGGCCGCTGACTCTAAAAATATGTCCGAGTTTTGGAGGAACATTAAAATTTTCCGAAACAAACCTTCTATGCCAAACATTATTGAAAAGAAAACATGGGAAACATTTCTAAGTAATCCGCATACATCTACAAATAATAATCAAATATCAGACACTCGTCATGAGACCTTAGATGGGGAAATAAGATTATTTGAAGTAAAAGAAGCACTGAGCCATTTGAAGAATAAAAAAGCTCCAGGCCCAGATCAAATAACCAATGAATTCCTCAAAAACATGCCAGAAGAAGGGGTGGAGCTGCTATGCACAAGTCTAAATAAAATTTTCTCAGAAGAAAGCCCACCCTTTGAATGGAGTGAAATTGAGACAACAATGCTTTTTAAAAAAGGTGACTCTCAGAATCCATCCAACTATCGTCCTATAGCACTTGCAAACACCTTGATG
>JAQFXU010006428.1:0-10273 GCA_034693705.1 Spatulosminthurus flaviceps | reverse complement strand
ACTGCGAATTCTAACAAGAAATCCTCCTTGGGAGGAGCATTGAAATTATTAGGATAATCGTCATAAGCCACTGAGTAACACTATTTTCCGTGAACATAAGAACCAAACGTGGTTTTCCTCTCCAAACTGTCAATCATCAAACGGAGGACTCATTAACTTAGACGTCGGCCCCTTTCAGCTCCCACTGAGGCCTTGACTTTGGTAATTGAAGCCTATTGAGGCCACAGTGCTTTTTTATTAGGCGTTGCGAATTAATTTATTTTTAGCTTCATATAAAAGTTCTAGGAAATTGCATAGACTCTTTCAATTTAGCCAATTATTATCTTGTCATTACTTTATATGCATACTGACTGACGGGCCATTAAGGAACCTTGACTTAATTTTAATATTCATTAGAGCTATAATGCTGAGAGGAAACTATTGCTAAAATAAGGTTTCAGCCTTTCGTGCAATTACATATAAGGTTCAATGCACTAGGAAAATTTGAAGGTTTAGAAAAATGTTGACTTCTCTAATGATATATATTTTCTCCTATATTCAAACACCATACATGGCTTGTTTTGTTCAAGCTTTTTTTAAAATTTACCCGTATCCTTGTATATCATTGGATAGGTACTAAAATATGGTTTTTATTACATTGAACTTGAATGTATATTTGGGACCTGAACGTGAATAGGACGAGTCGAGCTAAAAAAGGCAGGTTTTTCCCATCAACTTTTCTCTAATACCTTATGATATTTTTCTGTGCACGTTACTCTAAAGCAAACAACTTATTTACCAAGGCTTTCATTTCTGATTACATTATTGTTCAACTTCCAATTTTGTACCAGAATTCTTATAGTGATTTTTAGCATGAAAGTGGTTTTCGTGGTTTGGTTTGCTCAGCAATAAATGTACATAAACACGTGTTCTATTATAAGTACATACTTATACTCTTACATAAAATATGACAAGCACGTATTTCCAAACGGATGATACAAGAAACATTATATTGTTTCGTGGATTTTTTTTCTCTCACGATGAGCAGTTTCTTCTTGGGTAGAAGAAAAAAAGTTTAAGGCTCATTTTCCCTTGATTATCAACACTTGTTGTGTATAGTGATGTTTGGCATGTTGTAAGTGTTGTGTGGATGTGGATGTGTCTGTGTGCCTGTCTTATGTAATTTTTTCTTGTTTTTCCAAAAAGGAGAAAAAAACTTTTTTCCAGACACAGGAACCATAATAATTGTACACAAACTGCTCCCAGCTCCTGCGTGTTTTAACGTAGGAGTATAAATTGTTGAATTAGTTGAGCAATAAATGTGGTCGTGCGTAGATCTACGAAGGAAGGAAGGTTTCATACGTGGTTACATGTTACGTACAGAGGATTTAGCCCGGAGCTTCCGGGCCGTCTGTTTACTTTATAAAATTGCTTTGAAATATTTCCTATTTACTTTAAATGGTATAGTAATTTTCGTATTTCTTTTTTTAAATTGTCAATTTCCCTCTAATTTTACCAACGCTATTTTTAGTACGGTGCTATTCTTATGGAGCTAAATTGAAGTTAAATAGCATTTGAACTCTTAAAATTACTTGAGCCCATGTATTTTCCAATGGATTTTCATTTCTAATGGATTCTTGATGAATCTAATGGCTCATTTAGTCACTTTACTCCCTACTTAAAAATCACTTGGCAATTCGGCTTAAGTGCGTTTATGTAAAAACTATGGAATTATTTCAAAAAAAAAATAATGGCCAGAGTTAAAAGTACGGGGTATATTTATGGGATGGAGGAACCCAGTGAGCAACTTAATTAGACAGGATTTACATTTTACAGAAGGAAGGACCCAAGGTATCTGAAAGAGTTGTAAAATCCTAAAAGCTGTATAGGCTCGTTTTTTTATAGCCATCATTTTCAATTTGTATGCACTCACCGAGAGAGAGAGAGAGAGAGCAGAGCTGTGACTATAGGAAAATTTATAGCAAGGACAGATTTATATGTACAAGTATTTTGTTTAGAGGAGGATGGATTCTAGATTTATGGATTTATTTATCGGTGAAATTAGTTTGGGATAGAAAATTGCTATTTCTTGTCCAATTGGATTTTACACAAGGACATTTTATGGTAATGAGACTACCACGTCCTGGAGTCCTTTCCTTTTAGCATGTCTATCTCCTTACTCTCTGGAAGTGACACGGAACTGAAATTACTTTTCCTGTAATGTAACCTTCCATAACACAACGTGCTACGTACATACGTAAAAACATAGATTTTAACTACTCCAAACTTCCAATATGTTTCCCATTAAAGAGACCTTATATATAGCGTACGTATATATATAAACGTATTCCAACAAAATACAAATACATTTGAAAGGAAGGAACCTGAGTACGTTTCTATATAATAGAGAAGTAGCAGATAAATTACCATGTATAAAATCCACCTTGCACCAAAATAAGGTATCCCTTTCACGTGAGCTTAACATCTGATGTATCTATTTCATAAATAAACATGAACATAAGGAATGGGAATGTAAATACATTGTAAGAGCAGGGTATTTTGGCTCACTCAATAAATTCGCATGTATTAAGCCGGAGATCAGTGGAGCAGAGGTTGCTCTCATTTAAATTAATTTATTAGGGTCCGGGGCCCCATGTAAATCCATATACATAGATAAAATACCCGACATTTTCGTACCTCTACCTACAATTATTATATACATGTGTGTGTGTGATAGACATATACAATAATTACCATGTACAGGAAAAGATAGGGAGATAGTAGAGAAATGAAGAGCCGCAAGCTAAAATAATAAAGATGCGAGAAATTTAATGAGAAACTCGCGGGCTTCTGTAGCTCTGGCAATTGGAATCCCAATATAGACGGGAGGACTCTACGCTGTCGCTCTCGGTGATAAATTCCTACACATCCAACAAACTTCATTTTAATGCTCTCCCCTAAAAGTTAAGAAGGCTAAGGTTATTATTACTATATGGGGAGCATGGTGAGTATGGAGAGAAAGGGAAAATGTACAAGTGTGGCGGCCAGTTCTTCCGTCAATGATAATAATTGAGTTGAGGAATAGTAGGAGCTTTTATGTAAATCCTCATAATATGCTTCTGTTCAACGCTCCTTCACGTCCTCCGTCCTACTACTACGTGGATTCAAAGAAGCTAACCTCTTTTGCATTTCCCTGGTCTTTTGCATGTATTTCCTCTCTACAAGCTCCTCCAATTATCATACATTACTTAGCCCGGTGTTCCTATATCTGTTAAATATAGAGTAATTCCCGTATCTTATCATACATATAAATCATGCATATAATATAGATGCATATAAATATTTTAATACTATTTTCCTACTCATTTCCATATATTTATTATAATGTCATGTTATTTACATTATTAAATTTCCCATGCTAAACTATTTATCCTTGTATGTAACTGTCATTTAAATTGCTAATACGTTTGTACACACTCGTTAACATGGACGTGCATAAGGAGCGAGCCTTGTAAGAAGGCAAAGTAACAAAGTTCCGTTTTTTGGTAAAAAATCCTTTGTAATATTGTAGGCGGAGGTAAATAGTACACATGTTACGGAAACGAGAGCTTTTGCTATGGCGGTGTCCATCAAGAAAACGTTTTTCCTACTTAAGGCCTGTACTCATATACATACATGCTAAATATAGGTGTAGCTACGTAGAATGTAAAAAAGTACACCCTAAGCGTGAGATATAAGTCTCATTTTGATGAAGTTAATTCCACCCTCAGTGTTTTATCGCTCCTCTCCAGTAACGTATATTTTATGTGGAGGTTATAATTTTGACAGGTTTGCTAAACCATTGAGTCTCTCTCTCTCTCTAAAGGAAAAGCTCTGCTTTATACCCAATACTTATTTCCAGAGCCAGAGAGCCTTGTATTTCCTTAGCTCTCCTCAAGCTTTTCCCATTCACACTTACACACGCCTTTATTACCATACACTTTTCTTGGATAATACTCTAAACCTGCGCCAGAAGGTAGAGAACATTATTTCTAAAAAGGAATGCACATACTTCCCTATATATAAAGATATGGCTAAAAATTCTCCCTACATGGACTCTGAGAATCTAAATTAGACAGACGGAATTGGACTTTTACTATATGCACGGTAATGTAAGTATTTACTAGCAGATTAAAGGGGCATTATCCCTCGTTGCGTAAATGTCGCGTGATAATTAATGGGCAAAATGTTATCTGCCTGTAATATAATCAGAGAGAGAGACATAGTAGGGGAGCCAGACTCATTAAGTATTTACACTACAACTGTATAGACGTCTGTAAGAGTAAACTCCTTCTAAATAGTAGTTCCGTCAAAAAAATGTTTTTTTTGGCGGAAAGTCTTAAATTATAAATGACCTCTGCTAAAGTTACGCTGTAACGTGTAGAAACGTATCTCTGTAATCTTAATTTTTTTTCTAAGAGCTTCATGCGACGAGCGATTCCCCAAAGATTCTAAAGACTTGCTTCTTTTTCTTCAGAGCTATTTTGTTATGACCGATCCGGAATGGAACTACCTAATTTGATGAAAATGTTTACACTGTGGAGCAATGCGTATATTTTGTATGTATGCGTGTGTGTGTGTGTTTGTGTGTTATTTGAACGGAAGAGAAATCAAGAGGTTTCTTTTTCTTGGGAAGGAAGTCACTTGTGAATGTTTGTTTCCTGGAGCGTGGAGCCCGGAATCAGTGCTGTTGAATTTCTGATTACATTACAAGGGAAGTCCCTTGGTATTTATATAGTGGGAGGAATTCTCTAATGATCAAGCCAAAGGGATTCTTCCACATGTGACAGGAGAGAGAAAGAGAGAGGAAGGAGTCAGTCAAGTATGGGACTTATGTGACAGTGTTTTTTTTTCTCAAGGAGAGGAGGAACTCATAATTTTTCTCTGCACTCACACAAAAGTTGAGAGATTCCCACTTGAGATTTACCTATAGAGAAAGAATTTGTGGATGTCAAGATTCTTGAATATTTCTTCCCTCTATGCTATACCATCCATGGAAATTGCATGCATGCAGGAAGCATTAAAAGATTGGAGGGATAAGACAAGGGACTAAATGGCTATTTCTCTCCATGTAATTTCATATGTATTTTCCTATGTATTGGCTGTTTGCTTTAATGCAGGGGTAAATATTCCATACATTTATGGCTATGGGCATTTTTACGTACAAAATTTGTATGTATAATAGCGTTTGTATGGATTACATTTGTACGCATTGGATTTGTATGCATCGCGCTAGGGCACGAAATGACTCATGTAGCTTTTGGAGAGGCTCATGAAACAAAATATATGGTGAGGGTTATTAGATGGGATTTTATCACATAACAAGATAACCACTTTGGCCAAATGAATGTATTATTAGCATTACCATCAACTTTAATATAGACACGGAGGGTTCTTCTTGTAACGCTGATCGTGTAATCTTCATCATTTCCCTTTCCAGTTTCTCAGCCCGTCCTAGTATTCCTATTACTTTCACTCCTACTCCTAATGCACTGTATATAATTTATAGCCTTGTATGAGAAAAATCCTTAAAATGTTTTCCTCACCATAATTTTAACATGCTATTTTAACACTTGTATTTTTATCAATGGGAGATCCACTAAAAATAACGTTTTCCCAATATTTTTCAAGCTACACTCCTACTCGAGATCCCCAAGCTATTATTATATGCATCATTGCTTCTGATACTTTCACCCGCCTTTAATCTATAAACATTGGTCATAAGCTGTTGTAGTACAGGGAATTCTTTTATACGTACATTTTGTTTTGGTTTTGTTGTAGGATACATAGGGATGAAGCTAAGAGAGAATGTCACTCGAGATATTTCACCATTCTCAATTTATTCCAAATGGTTTGGTTTTGTTACTTTCTTTTTTCTCTTCCTCTCTTTTTCTTTCTTTCTTTTTCTTCTTCCCCCTACTAACTTTTTTCCTCCTCATCCTTTATTCTCGAGGTACATTCAAGTGTATTGTAATTGTCTCATCCTGTGTATCGATACTTTTTTCTCTCTCCTTTGTCTGTCACCCTTTTTCCCCCATATGTGTTGTTTTCGTAATGGGAGAGGAAGGAAGGCTAAAAGTTGTAATAATTGCGTAACTTCCTTCTTTTTTCACTTCATCCCTTTTTGCAATGACAAAAGCTTTCCCTATACGGAAGAAATTGAAAGAATTTCTATACTGCACTCTGAACGTTTGAATAGCTGGAAATATTGAGTAACGTATATTTGAGAAGAATCAACACTTTTGCAATACCCGATCTTTCCAAGATACGTATTGTCCCAACTTTGAAATCCAATTGAATACCCACGTACATACTTTTAGTACACACGCAACATTAGTTAAACTCGAGGCAGGATAAATTCTTCTCAAGTTATTTTTTCTTTGTACACACGCATTTTTATTTTCTTTCCCAATCTCTTTCCCTACTTGTTTGGAAATGAAAGGAGACTTGTATTCCGCATGGAAATTATTACACAATGTACATATAATATAAAGGGAAGAATATAGGGTTATTTTTGCATGTGCTTAAATCACAACTTATATTTTGCCCTAGCTTGTTATTAGGGCCGGGACTTGTGTGTTAAGATTATAGGTTCGTGCTAGGAAATTAACCCGGATTTGAAATGTAGGATCGTTAAAATTCAATAAAAGGGGAAACATGAGTTTCCTCACGTTTTTCTATATATAGGAAAAACGTCCCTCCCTCTTTTTCCTATATGGAAACAAAAATCTAGTCAAATTGCTATTTATTTCAATGTCTCCTCCTCCTCCTCCTCTTTCCCTTTTTGACATGAATGAACATTAAAGTGGAAATTTGCTAAATGGTCTGGAGCTAAAATCCTCTTCATTTGCTATACACGTGTATTATCTGTAGAATGGTAACGAAAAAAATATCCCATTTTCCTAAACAAATTCAAAAGCTCTTCCCTGAATAGGAAAACATTCTCATAGAGAAAAACGTTTATATTTAGGGAGACAAAAAGAGCGCTGGAATTTTTCACCCAAGCACATTTCCGTTTTAGCTTAATGCAGAGCTATCCTCTCTCATTCCATGGTAATGATAGGGGATGAGAATTTCCATGTAAATATGTACATATTTAATGTTACGAGACTGCACGACAATAAACGTAGAGATACACATGCAGAGAAAATGACTCAAAAGATTTTCAAGGTAGAAGAGCGAGGATATGGTAACAACAAAAATAAGTAACATTTTTTTTGTTAGACAAAAGATACAAATTCCCTCACGGAAAAATAGCGTTTAATGTTAGGGCGTGTATTTGAGGATTTACTCTCTCTTGCTCTCGCTCCAAAACGACAAACGCTCCTTTAAAAAAACCAATGGAAAAATATACATAGCGTGTGTTGTTTCATCATAATAATATGTTGAGAGAGAAAGAGAAAAGACAATGGAACAAGACTAATAATTTTATTGGAGTCAGTTCACAATTTTTCCTCTCTTGTGTAACACATCACGTGTGTGTGTTTTTCTATGTGTGTCTTCTTGTTGGGCATGGTAGAGTCAAACAAATGAGTGTGTACTGCATTGGACTGGTTGGCTGCTGCTGCTGCTGCTATTATGACACACACAAGCCTTTGTATTATTTTGGTTCCAGCTGACGCTCTATGATATTATTACGGTTATTGCATTTGAGAGCTTGTGTGTGTGCATATTATGATGCAGAAGATTTTTTTTTTCTTTTGATATTGTTCCATAACATACATTTTCCACCGTAATAACTTTTCTTCTCTGTATAGAATATGATAACGATTATTGCCATTTATGACTGGAGGTCCAAGGTGTTCTTCATTGTTCGTGTATAGGATTATTAAAACAAGTGGAAATTTTGTAGGTGTTTTTATAATATGTGAATTAATTATTATAAAGCACTGCAATGCCTACAATTTCTATAAATGTACATTTTTATAGTAATGTTATATATGTACATAAGTATGAGGGGAATTGAAAATTTCGAGTGTATAATAAAAACTCATGTTTTTATTACCTCACGCGTATGTTGAGAATGACTTGATAAAAATGACACGTATGTTTTTTTTCTCGTACTATAAAATTTAGTTTGAAAAATTCCTCTTTCTCTCTCATTCCATGACTTTTTACATGATAAATTTTTGGAAAATATTTTTCCTTTTCTCTCTATATACGTACGTATAAAAAGTCTGGATTAAGCCAAGGCTGATATAAGGGACTTTTATAGTATAGTAAAATATATCAAATTTATGAGATATTATGTGCAACTATAAAAAAATGTAATAGGAGAGATGAGAGGGAATTTGATGGGAAGAGGAGCAGGCGGTGTGTGGCGAGAGCGTAATAACGTATTATAACGGGCTTTAATTGAAAACTCTGCGGAAGATAAACTTTTGTTTCGGATAAGGAAAATATTTTTTTTTATTCCGATCTTTTTCTATACGCTAGTATATAGGATGAGCCAAGAGAAATGGCGCAATTGCTTTCACTCCCTATCATTGGATTTTGTATTGTATATATATAGTTCGTAGCAATAATAAACGATAAAAGATATGAGAAATAACAAAAGACGTAAATCTTTTGAGGGTCCTTCCGGTTTCTATCTGGGAAAATCCAAAAGAGCACATTTTAACCCAATTTTCTAGACTCTTCATCTTTTTTCCACAAGAGTAGATTTATAGGAGGGAAATTGCCAAAAATTGCGAGAACCCGATTTATTTGCAAGGATCCTACTTGCAAAAATGTGTGCAAAAATTTAGGAGAAATTCTCTTTGAAAAAGATTCAGGGGTAGAGAAAGTTTTCTGGCGTAAGAAAATTCTTTGGAAAATTCTATGTACGTACGTTGAATGTGGAGGCAAAATGAAAACATGAGGAATTCACGTTACCATAGTTACCTTTTTTATAAGGAAAAAAAACTGACAGGATCAAATCTTATCGGGGCTTGGCAGGAGCCAAGACTTTGCGCGTCCAAAGGATCCTTGATGCACTCTTTTCGTAAAGACGTTATCCCGTGCAATATTGAATTTTAGATAAATTCAGAGTATAGTAGAGTTGCATACGGGAGCAGTAAGCTATTTGATATGCATGGTAATAGCATAGATAAATGTATGTGGATGGGAGAGCCTTTTTAAGATACTGGAAAAATCATTGGGGGAGAGTTTCCAAGGTTTATGGGCTCTTGTACAAGGGTACGGTGCCAAAAATCAGGTAGTATTTTTATGTGGAAAATCTTTAGAGGCTTTAAATGTATAAACGCGTGTGGGTCTAACAAATGTATAGGGAAACGTTGCTGGGAAAAGAGATGAGTGTAGTGCAAGGAGGCTTGTTCCGGATATTTCTATATATGGATATTTTATAGGTAAATTTATATGGTAAAATACCATTGGAAAATAGGACCACCCTTATAGAACCTTATGTTTGTGGTTTGCAAAATCTGCGGAATGGTTGGGTAAAAAGGGGCAATTGAAAATCGATTCTTACCACATGTACAGACCCAAACACACACACACACAAATATACACACACTTGGTCTAAATTTATAAAACATTTTCCAATCCCTTTACGGCTCTATCACTTGACTTCCTCCTAGGAGGTTTACCACCAAGTAACCCACAAACACATGCTTTTCAACGTTTCACCATCTTTTTTCAACTGTTTCATCTAACCGCCGAAAAAATTGTGTAGGAAAATATTATCCTGCTGTTATTTTCCCACACGGAAACCATTCATCCTTGTTTGTAACAAAAATCCCCCTGAATCTGCTTGTTTCTGGTATTATTTCCCTTTTATCTAACCGCCATAAAAATTTGCAATCTTGATTTTCCACGAGAAAACCATTCATCCAATTGTTTTCCAGAATTTTCCAAAAATTCGCTTATTTTTGCCAATTTCCCCAACTTTATTTAAAAATTTGAAACAAAAAACCATGTACGAAAATCATTCATCCAATTTTTTCCCAAAATTTCTCTGAAACGTTTGCTCATTTTTGGCTATTTCTCCCTTTTTTAACCTCCATAAAATTTACAACAATAAAACCTTATTTTCTTCCCGGAAACCATTCTTCCCTTTTTTCAAACTTTTCACCCCAAAAATCCTCCTATTTCTGGCCATTTTTCTTTTTTATCCACACTTTCAAAAACATTTCAACAAAAAATTACATTTTCACCCCTGCACATTAGACTTTTTCGCTCTTTTGGTTCAGTTCATTTTTGACCAAATTCGAAGTGCATCACTAAAAATAGGGAAAGTAATTTTTTAAAGCATAAC
>JAQFXU010006427.1:0-10275 GCA_034693705.1 Spatulosminthurus flaviceps | reverse complement strand
TAAAAATGGTAAAAAATTGATGATTACCACAAGTTTGAAAGTGCCGCCCTCTTCGTGACATTTAGCTGCAACCAAATCCAGCAATTCGAATTGATGTTCAGAAGTGTAAGCTCTTGCATACAGAATGTTATCCAAAACTGCATTTTGGTCCAAGTTAAATCGCTCCGCAATGCTTCGCAAGCGGTCTGGACGGCTATATTTTCAAGACAGCAGATATTAATTACATACCAAAATACAAGGATGTCCGACTGAAAAGAATTTCACCAACAAGGTATTCTCCGTGTCGATAAAAATAACTTTTCCGCCGGAAAAGCCATTCGCTCCGGGCATTTGGGCAGTAACACAAAGCGTATGGGAAATCTGAGTTTTCCCTGTACGGAACTCTCCGAAAGCCTCGGTAATGGCCATAGATTCTATGCCTCCGCCTAGAAGTTTACTGCAAAATGTGAAAACCAGGGTTTTACTCTAGAGAAACCATCATTAGCAGCCTTTTTAAAAACGCCTTTTTAAAAACTCACTCCAGCTCTAGAGACCCGGTCGTGATTCTAAACACACTCTTCCTCTTGTCGCTGATTTGCAACCCAGTAACGAAACCTCCCAAGTCCAGTTTGCTGCAGGCTTCTTTAATTTTCTCCACCTTTTGCTCCGATAAGCCTTTAATATTGCAAAGCTTTTTCTTCGTACACATCATTATTCCCTTGATAGTGCAAATGCCAGCAGATTTAAGTTTCTTGAGGTCCATGATATTCTAAAAAAATATTATCCCCTATTTAATTTCAAAGCAAACGCAAACATTACTGCTTTTCAATCTTCCAAAACATCCTCCTAATTCTCCAAAAATCAACTCACTATTCCGTGACTCTGAAGCGCATCAATATCTTGAAAAAAACTTTCGTCATCATCGTTTGCAAAGCTTGACAGAGAAGCTTCATCGTCCACCACCACTTGCTCCATCTCCGTCACAACTTGTCTCTTCTTACCCTTCGTCGCCATGTTAGCCTAAGAAAACTAAAGTCACCAAAAATTCTTATGATTTGAAATTTACCCCCAGAATAAAAAAGCATATAATTATTTTATGTTTTAATTAATTTATGTGTATGTCCGTTTATTTTGTTTAAGTGAATATTTTCAGCAAATATTGGATTTCCTTGCTAGCGCAAAGTGACCATATCATTATGGGTTTCAGTTGTACCATACATTTCCTAAACAAAGCCAACGTGGCTTTTTCGTAACTATGAACCATTGGACATCCACAAGACCTTTCATACCTCATTGCAAAAAAATATATGAGCCAAAGGCGTTTTGACAGCTCGAATACATACAGAATTTGGAGTTATCAGTAAACAAGAATACATACATAACTTATTAAAATACATGATTACACAGACCTTGTCCGATGACTAAAACCCCATGAAAAACTTGGTGATACTGAAGTACTTTAGTATTTACTCCAACAAATAATAAGAACCAAATTGCCGAATACACTTAGCAACACAAACTTAAATCCCCCAATTATTTTACCATACTTAATCCCAATAAAATGATTCTACGAAATCATCAAATTACTCCATCAAATCATTTACAATTAATTTAAGCAACAACGTTAATTTATTACTACAACCACAGAGCAGAAAGGAAATGAATACAAATATTTATTACCTAAAAAGTTTAAACCGGATTGAGGTCCTTCAAATAATTAATACACTTTGGTTTCCTTCCGTCTTCGAAATACTCTTCAACGTTGTGAAGGACCGCAGATCCTTCATCGCACTGCGGTGAAAACAGCGACAGTTTTCCTCCAGGCTAAGCGGAGCACGGAGAAGCCAGTAGAAACTGCACTGTGAAAATAACAAAGCAATTTGCCTGGATAATGAAGTTCTTGCTGCGCTCTAGTGCCATTCCCATGAACCACCTGCACATTGAGTTTATAGTCATTCTTATGGGCAAGGGTATAGGCACGAGGATATCTTTTTGTTATCCCTTGGCTTATGTATGTACTTCCATGTATAATATAGTCTTGCCATCAAGTGAAAGAGTCTCCCAATAACTTTGTATATATAAGTATATTGTCCATCTTCTTTTTATTATTACATTTCCAAAGGGAAAAGTAGCATGCTCACCTATAATGTAAAAGTGCGGACGCATGTGGGATCCTACTGAAATAGGGACTGGAGGGAAGCTCAAATGGAAGCACGTCGGTCGCGTTTTTCAGTGGAATTAGTTGGCAACTTGTGAGTTCGTGAAAGAATCATTGATAGAGAGTGTGGAATAATTTTCGAGAAATATTGTTATTGTTGATATTTTCAGAAATATTATTCAACTATTGTTAAACGTAAAATGGTAAGTTCATTGTACATTTCATTGTTATTTGTCAAAAGTATGAGTTATTCATTTAATTATTGTCAAGTCTTTTTGAGTTGGAAGCTGTGGTGTTGGAGGAATGGATACCGGCGGTTCGTGCATACAGTTAGGATTAAAACATACAAAATGAGCTGCACTTAAAGTGAATTCGGAAATTTATGTATTGTTGAAGCATTTGTTATTTTGATTTTTTTGAATGGCTTTAGGAGGAAATTGCGTTAATTGTCGGATAAAACAGAGGGGAGAATGAATGGAATGGGGAAATATGGAGCGGAAGGAGTACAAGACACTTTTTGCGTGCTCTTTTATTTGATTGTTTGTAATAATTATGTTATGAATTGGCAATGGTAGGGGTTTTTGCTGTTGAAAGTTGTGTAAAGTAATAGTAGCAATAATTACTGTTGTATTATTCGCTGCAAGGATTTTCTGGGGTAATTTTTCTTAATTATGAAGGAAGGGTATTGCGAGTAGCTTGAAATTTTTTAAGTAGTGTTTTAATTTTTGGGAGTAGAGTGGGTTGTGTTTGAAGAGAAGTGAAAAGATAAAATGCGGGATAAGGCAATGATAAAATAAGAGATTTAGGAAGTAACATATGTACGTGTGTTGTAATTTATTGAGTGAGATTTTTTGAGGAAATTAAATTATGTTTTTACAGGCGGATACCGTGAATCATAAGGCCTACCCCATGGCTGATAATGCTTTGACCCAGAAGATTTTCAATTTGGTGCAACAAGCCTCGTGCTACCAGCAGCTGCGGAAGGGTGCCAATGAAGCTACGAAGACATTAAATCGAGGTCAGTCGGAGTTCATCATAATGGCTGGAGATGCAAAACCTTTGGAAATCTTGCTGCATTTACCCCTGTTGTGTGAAGATAAGAATGTACCGTATGTGTTTGTCCAGTCGAAGGATGGTGAGTGGTTTTTATTTTATCTGAAGGACTGGGTATCATAAATTATGATAATAGATTAGTAGTTGGTAATGTTGGCTAATTTGAGTATATTATTTTAATTTGTAGCTCTTGGCCGAGCTTGCGGGGTTTCAAGACCAGTCATCGCTTGCTCCGTCACTTCGAACGAAGGGTCGCAGCTTAAACCTCAGATTCAAACAATTCAACGGGAAATCGAGAAGCTCTTGATCTAAAAGAGTGACATGATATGTTTTGTAATATTTTCTTTCACAGAACAACTTGTTAGTTATCAAGTTTCTTTACTCTTTATTTTCGGACATAAATTATATATCATGGTTTGTAATATTATACAATATTGTAATTTCATACAATAAATCTATATTTAGAGCCCTATTCTGATCTGGCATTTTTTCGTATGCGTTTATTGAGCATCCAGTCTTGATATCGGTGAAGTAATTAAAAGCCTTGCGAAATTTTATGGACTCTTGAAAACCAGATACTCACATAAGTGATGAAATGTTTCGGCAAGAACTTGATTCAATAACAACTGACTGTCTCATATCTTAAGCTATGGAGGTTACAGAACTGGACACCCGCAGGTGGAACAAAAATTGTCACATACTGTTAATGTAAATATTCGCGGGCGGTCCCAAGTTCTCTCATCAAACAGTAACAAACGAACGAACTTCAACTGTAGCCTATGTATTGTAATTCAGTCTTCATGTATCAGGAAGTCTCAAAGACTAATTTTGGTTTTGAAAAACCGGTCGAACCAGTAGATTCCAGTTCGAACGCCACCGGGACGCTTGAAATTCCTTGATGTTTTTCAAAAACTTACTCCGATTCTTATTAATTATTGTTGGTTTAAATGAAAACCATTCTTGAATTTGTTGCGCTAATTCCGCTGAGGTATTGAAAACCAAACCATTATGCATGTGTCGCACCAGTTCGGAAATGCTACATTTCAAACAAACATGGAAGCATAATCATTAAATACACCACAACAACAAGATACGTATAAAAAAGGAAGAAATTCGAAGCCACCATTCTCAAAACTCACCAAGGAAAATGGATTGCAGCAACGGGGAGACCACAACCAAACATATCAACAACTTTCATAGGAAGGTCAAGTCCGCTTGATGACGTATGAAGTGACACGCCAAGATCAGCACAACCTGTGTGTGGAATGCATTATTCACAAATTTTCAAACGAGTAAGTCGCAATGACCAAAAGGATTTTCACACCAATGAACTTTCTGCCAAAAAGACTTGCTGAGGTTCCGACCCCGGTTACATTTACGTGCACGTATTTACATTCCACTAGAATGCAACTGCTTGGCGTAACTGACAATGAGCTTCGTTTCTCAGTAATATTGTAGCCTGTTCAAGTCTTACACACTTACTACTCGATTCGTCGTATATTCAAAATTTCCTATCGCTGAAAAATATTGTCAGTTGGAAGTTGGAATTCGCCATTAAATATGTACTAACATCCACATTGTGAAAATTCAAGTATAAGTAAATATTATGTAATCCGAAACTCATGTTCGGCAGTAAATAATAATACCTAAAAGCTTTGGATAGTCTTCAGGTTCTAGCCAGGGCAGGTGAATTTCCACTTGCTTCAAACTGAGCTTCTCAATTAGTCGTCTGTAATGTTCTTTTTGAGGTCCTTTCCCAGTTATGAATACGATCAGTTTGGGATACGTGTCCACGTGTTCTCTTCGGATTTTGTCGTACTCTGAGAAATTCACAAGTAAGACCGATGTTCATTACAGTATACGTGAACATCTTCTCATGTTAGAAATACTATATAACTATACCTGTGAGGGCAGTGAGCAGAATTCCGAAGTTTTCATCTTCAGTCCAACTAGTGCTGGAAACTAAAATACCAGGACGCTTTGACTCTGACTCTAAGACTTCAGTCAGACTTGGATAAGTTCCGGCAAACTTTGCAAGGAATTCTTTACGCTCAGCTGCTGTCAAAGTCCTGAACCTCTCCGGAGGCCGATCATGAAAAGTAATAGCGCTAAAAAATGTTTTTTGTTCTCAGTTCTTGGGTCCTTGGGTAAAATGTAGCTTAAAACTAAATATAAAATTTACACTTACTTTATGCCTATTCGCTTCTTCAGATCTTCTTTCATGGCACGGCTAACACACAAATGATGAGTTCCCTTAGAACCAAAATACATTTCCGCCCTTTCATACAGCAAGGTAATTCGATGTTTCCTACCCAGATTCAATGCCATTATAGTATACCCGTAGTTATGCCAGTCAATAACTAAGGGGCAACGGTATATTTTCGAGTAAAGCCATGTTAGTGGAAGAGTAGGAATGGCTGGAGGATTCTGGACAAGGATGAAATTCGGTATAAGTCCATACAATACCGTGACCCAGAGAAACGCCCATGAAAGGAATACCCACTGCCACACAATTTTTGCTGGATACTGGATAAGCCGAGGAAGTCCTAATAAATTACAAATCACTGCAGAATTTCCTTCCAGCTCCCTATTAATTATCTACAACTAAATCCATTCAATATGTTAAACGAACCCTGGAAAAATTTCGGCGGTTCCTTCATGTAACTAACTTGAATGGAACGATTTTCCTGTATTTCCTTCCGTAAAGCTGAACCTCCGTAGCCAACTAAGTGAACATAAAATCCTTCCTCAGCCAAAGACAACGCATGGTTGCACATTCGTGGACTGTGTCCAACATCTCCCAGCACAACAACCGTCACCACCGGCTTCTTCATCATTTCCTCCTCTGCTGCTACATCTTCCCTTGGAACTTCAGATGGAAGAATTTCAGACTTTTTTTTAGCTGTCATTGCAAAACCTTATGTTACGTGGACTTAACCCTTTTGCTCCACCAAGATCGTTCTACAAAAACAACAATAAAATGCAACGAAATTTTACGATTACTTCCGCTCGTTTGACAATCGGTTTACCCTAATCACACCAAATTATAAAACCACTGATGCACTAACAACCCGGCAATTCCCTACATCACAGGACATCACCAACCAAAGAATTAAAATGCAGAATTCCACGCATTCCTCTCAGCTCACATTTATACTGTCCTGTACCAAATATACTCACCACGTCAGCATAACCTCCCTATACGTCCAGTCAGCTGTAACTATAACCTACACTCCAAAAGATTTACAACTCATCAACTGCGTTTTTCCCCGCTGTCCAGAGGCATGCTTGTTCCTACACTAAACATTATTCCATTTAAATATCTATTAAAATCCTCATTCGTATAATCAACATCACCAACAAAATTGTTCCCATTCAGCATGTTAACCACATTAACATTCATTTAGTCTCAGCATCATTAACTGTCAAATGCTATAGCCATGGCACATGTATAGATTCATCTCCACCAAATCTAAAATGCCAACAAGTCCGCTAGTGTAAATTAAATTCCTGAATTAGTTTTACCCGAGCAGCAACTGAATCCAAGCATCCTCAGTTGGTTTAGCTTATGTAAGAAATTTTCAGTGTGTGAGACAATTATTAAACTACATATATTTAATTTGTCAAACGATTTCAAACCCTAAGTCGGCCTGGCCTCATGAACGGTATAAAAAGGATGTGAAGCAGATCGAGGGGACATATGCAAAACTAGATATTTTTTAGAGTTTAAAATGTATAGTTAGTTACCAGCGAGACGCGAGACAACCGATAGTAAAAAAATGGTTCTGCTAGATTTCGAAAAGCAGAAATTCCTTTTATTATTATAGATTATTTTTCGCTCCGTAAATGTGACGTGTCCACACACATGCAATTTTTGCACTCACTATCACTATATTCACCATACAATAAGCAGTGAAGCAAAACTAATACAGCGTGCTTTAGGGGTTTCCGACTGTATATATATAGTAATTCTGCTAGCGTATAAGACAATATGATAAGGCAAAGGCAAAGTAGTAGCTGTATAGCTATAGGCCGTTCGGTGCCATGAACCATCGAGAAGTCGACAGGAGGCCTTCTATATAATGTGCGGATGTGATAGTGTGGAATGGAAACTGAAATGAAGTTTCGAAGCTTAAGTTTTTGTATTGTTCATTTCACTTTTAGTATTATTCTACGATATACGTGCTATCTCGGTATGACTGAGTTCAGTGAGTTGTGAATTGTGAACTTGTGATTGTTTGTGTATACAGTATAATATTTACTGGGACGGTGCTTAAATGAAGGAGATTCGAAATCGAGTAATGTGACCTAAATACTATATCAAAGTAATGTAAATTGTACATAGCGGAATTGTATATGTGATCTTTTTGCAGTTATTTTGATGGACTGTGGGAATGAAGAAGTGTGGCATTATTATGGTTTCATATTCATGGAATTTCCCTCTAGCCTGAAGAAAGGTAAGACTTTTGTGTAGTGAGGCTAATTGGTGTATAATATGAAATTTAATTTGTAGCTTTAGAATGAATGGTTTATATTAATTGATTGGGATATCCAAAGTAGTTTTTTTTGTGTTGTAACTTTGTTGAAAGAATGAACATTGATCTGGAATGTTTTTGTAGGTTGCTGTCAGTGCTCAAACTGATGAACGACTGGAAACGACGGTCCTTGTATTACTCTGTGATAAAAGAGTATAACAGTATTTCTCAATTTTAGCAAAACATACTTGATATCCTTGAAGCGAAGGAAAAAGTATTAAACCAGCGTGAGTTTATGATTTAATGAATTTGTATTTAGTTTAATGGCTTAATGTAGATGTAATTCAGTGTGTTGGCACGTTAGGAGAAGGAGCTGAGTGTGACACGCGGTGGAAGGATTGTGTTTTAGTAATTTATTGTGGATGAGAGTAGTGGTTGAAAATTTTAAAAATGTTCTACAATTCATTCAGAAATACGATGACGGATCAGATTGTGAATGAATGGATGACGGATTGGAAGAACTTGAATGTTGGGAAGGCAAGTTCTTTTGGGGACGCTATTTTGGCTAATGAAGATCTGTTCCAAGCAGTGACACACGTTTTGGACGAGAATGATAGATTTAAACCGGTAAGGTTAATTTTAAACTGGTTAGATTTTATATTAATTATTTTTATAACCAACTTTAAGCTGAATTTTGTTGAACATGTCTTGTATATTGGTTCTGTAGCTCTACGATGAGGTTATCTCAACATTGTTTGCCATGTATCGGTCTTCCGAAAAAAAATTGAAATTGTTTGCGGCTCAGTTTATCCCATCACTGATTTATGTATATCTTCATCAGCTTCATTCGCAGAAGGTAAAATGTTGATATGATTTAATGGAGGCGGATGACTTACATTTATTTAATAATAATAATGGTTTATTGTCCATAAAAATAACGCTTTACACAACTCAGACACTATTAGTTCGCGTTATACACAGGAAGTGAAGGAGCTGAAGATAGCAGACAAATGTATAAAATAAGATATTTCAATTAAACGTTGGGTGCATTTTTAAACATTGTACTTCGTAAATACAATTTAGTTTATCTTGATCAAGTTTGGTGAGTTGATTTAGTTGCATTTAGTTGATTTAGTGACATTTCTAATGTATCATATATGCATTACCGTTGTTTACAGAAGTGTGTTACACTGGAAACACTTATTAGAGGAATATTTGAATTGGAAACAGCATCGGATGATCGACCTCCAATCTCAGTGCGCCTACCTAATATACATTTACCGTCAATCTATCATGAAGTGAGCTGTTCGAATTATTTTAGTGTCGTCAATAGGTGATTGGTTTTGTAATTATTAAATGCTGTTATTGTGTAATTCTAGCCTGGTGGTGTATCAACCAGTTGGCTCTCCGACAGTGACTTGGATCGCCTAAATGCCAAAACAATCAAAGTGATCAATAGGCCTAATTTAGTTCTGACAGAAGAGCGAATACGAGCACCACAGCGGCTGCCTCTTTGTACAGAAGTTTGGTGGTATTTTAATCACCGACTGCCTGAGTTGCCCAAGCACGCTGTTCCAACGTATCTGAAAACAATTTCCAAGTAATTAGAATCCCTAGTGTCTTCGTGAAACTTTGGCCACATGTAAATACCCTCAACGCTTTGTATTAATTTTTGTGGGTCTTACTCGTAGATTAGTCACGCAAGGATTCGCTCTTGGGGGTCCTCAGCGTGGCCAGCCTCCTATACGCATTGTGTTATCATCCAAATTACTTATCGAAACAGTCGCAACAATATATTACGCAGTGTAAGACTTTTTAATACAATAATTCATTCAATATTTGCTTATTTTAAGTTTCTAAAGCGAAACCTTATTCTGTAGATACAATGGGGCTCCAACTCTTGCTGAGCAAGCTCTTGAAGAAGTATCTTTTCGGGCTAATTATCAACTCTGGCCAGATGCAATGGTTGTATGTAATGCGACAAAGAATTATCTTAAATCTTCAGGTATTTTTTGCTTGAGATCATTACTTCAGTCGTAGAGACTTTTTAAAACTATTACCCTCTACTTCAAGTTGGAACAGAAAAAACCACTTAGAATTTGTTCGAATTTTTGTTGTATTGTTTTGTAAATTATGATTTTATGGTTGGACAAACAAATAACCTTTCAGGAGAGCATAATCGCTATCGCGAGCTTCATTTGCCGGCTAGAATTGAGGATGTTCTTGCTCTAGGTCAAAGTTCGAAGATTTGTCCGGGCGAAACTGTAGCACTCATTTATGATCGTTCCCATTCGTTGGCTAGTGATAAAAAGCACACGAAGGCCGTTGAGCAAATTGTGAAAAACATGAGACATGTCCTCTACATACCCTACAAAGCCGGAGCATTAGTATTTTACTTTCCTGTTCTATCCTAAATCCTAATTACAAATTATCCGATTCAACTATATGGAACATTCGCACCACTTTTGTCCTATCAATAAATGCTCAACGCCGTCACCAATTCAGAATTTGTGATGAAGCGGTGCATTTGTGTAAACTTGTACAATTGTAAGCACCGGCGTTCTGCTAATACTGTTGCCATCGTTCGTAAACATCGAAATTATGTAAACA
>JAQFXU010006426.1:0-10275 GCA_034693705.1 Spatulosminthurus flaviceps | reverse complement strand
CGTCGTGCCCCTGCCATGGCAAAGACAGCGGCGTCATGCCCCACAGATAGCAACTGCCAACAACGGCATCATGCCCGACATTGGCATCATGCCCCAAATTACCCTACATGCCCTAAACAGTAAGCACCTCCTCTGAGAATTTATTGTTAGAAGGTACTAAAACGAGGGGAAAGTACGGAAATGACATTACATTTTGCTTTGCCAACTCATTATATTTAAGAGATATTATCCATAAATAATAGTTACAATAATTAATAGGTGTACTCATTAAATACTTGATCTATGGTTTGAAGGAAAGTAAGTAAATGTAAACTTCCAATACATTCTGTTGGGTTACAGAGCTCATACATACTTGTTCTGTTTTTATTTTCCTAGATAATATAATATTTCACTTAAGTTACAAACGTTTTGCGAATATAGAGGTCATCATTTAATTAAGGCAAGACTAAATCCTTGTGTTTCATCAGGTTTATGATAACATTTCAGTGTTTGGTCTTTCAAATGCAGAATCCGCAGTACAGACACTGCAGGGTAGAAAAACGGGCGGGTTCAGAATTTAACGGTACATTGACATTTGTGGAGATGCATATATGCACATGTATGGATCTGCCAGGAACCTCCTCATTTCAGGTGTCAAGGTATCCAAACTGGACTTCAGGTTTTCTTGGTCTCTTTCTAGCTGATCCAACCAGACTCCAAACGCAGGAAGGAGCTTGACCTGAAATCATACCACAGATTAATTCCTATAAATTATTTTTAATACATAAATGAAATACTAGTGACCAGCAATGACTTACTTGCCGGCAAAATGAAAATACTTATTTAATTAGTTTAGTCACTTATCTCACCTGTGGTATATTTTGTCCCGTTCCATTGATATTTTCAACACGGTCGGCCATGGAGTCAAAAAATGCCCATGGAGAGGTTCGATCGGTGCCACACTTTACAAACGAGACAAAATGACTAGTCTCAATGCAAATTACTGCTACCAGATCCATTGTCACCCTAGGAATGGCTGCATCTGGTCGAGCTAAATACCCCGAGCGGCTTGTGCTCGTGGGATTTGCATTTAAAGAGATGAGTTGTGGAGTTTGAAAGTAGGATGCGGTGTCAAAAGTATAGTTTATTCGTTGAAAATACTGTCGATGCGCCTGAACCTTGTTAGACTTGGAGTGAAGCAACTCAACACAGGAATCACAGTATGCTGTTGACTCGGCTCCACTAATGATGGGTAAAGCTTGTCCAGACCTGTTCATCTTATTATCGGAGGTGAAACGGTCGTAACACCTGGAGCATTCGATGGTTGCTAACTTTCCACAAATCACACAGGTTCTGGGTGCTGCAAAATCATTTCCAACTAATCAGATAATTGAGTTAATATAATATCAAAATGTTGCCGAGAAAAACCTGTAATACTAAATTACTGGAATTCTTATTTCACTATTCACTAATGTCAATAAGAGTGAATAATACAATTTTAAATGAAAAAAGTATGACAAATTTCAAGACAAACTTACTGTTTTCCATGAGGTCGGTAATATCAATAGTAAGATTAGGAAATATGCCACTGTACATCTTGTATTTGTTCCCGCTGCGAGGCATCTGTAAAAGGAGGGCAGGTGAAGGAATTTCCGTTAATTTTAACTCCTGGTTAATTAAGGACTGCTCGAACAGGTACTGAATTGAGGGTACTTCCCCACGATCATTTTCATTGTGCTGGACCAAAACTTGATGAAAATAATCGGACTCGTTGGACGACAATTTTATAAATTCGTCCAGCTGCAAAACGTCTTTGAAAAGAATTTGTAGGAATTCTTGAGGATCCATCTCTGCCGTGGTTAGTTTGTCGTCTAGGTGATGCATCGCCTCCCGCAATGCCATCACATTTGGACTGGGACAAAATAAATCCTTCCTCAGTGAGTTAACGATGTCGTCACGCAGTATTTTCTGCACCTTAAAAGCCAACTTGTCTTGCTCATATTTACGCATCAGGATATAGTCGAATACACCAGTAAAGGAAAACATGGAAAAAAGTGTCGCATCCAAGTAACAAGAGTTTCGATTTCCTTGTATGCCCTTTCCGCGACCTGTAAAATGTCGTATCAGTCATAAGCATCGACGTCGGCGAGTTCGTGAATCATTAAAAGGTAACTATAAAGTGAGCTAATCAATATCTCCGTTTGCAACTACAAATTCCTTGTTGCTCCATTCGCCTACATGTGAGCAAAATAAAGTAGTAAATACATACTCTGACTCACACCAACCACTACTCACCACTGAATCTTTCGGAATCCTCTTCCTTCAAAGGCTCTTTTACAAAAGGATATCGCGGCATGCTGTGTGCTTCTAATGGTGGCACCCAAAGTTTAGGATTTCGGCTGCTATTCAAGCTAAGATCAGTAAAATTTTGCATGACAGGCTCGAAATCTCCATGGGATAAAGGCGCTACAGTCGGGGGACCTGACACTTTCGAAGGACCAGGTGGATAAAATAGCGATATATTTTCACTCTGTCGTCGTGATGCTTTCTTGCTGGGGCCAGAGGACATGGAAAAATAATCTTGTTCTAACATTAATCCCGCTACTGCAACCAAACCTCCATGATGTCTCATGCAGGGGAACAGTTGTTTATTTTCGTACCATCCGGAGCCCAGGTTCAAAGGATTGTCCTATCAAGTATAAATATACACATACAAAACTTAAATATTTGCCTTCCTCTTTTACGATAAAGAATCTAATTGTACACACCCGCGTGCACCTACACATAACCGCATCAAATTCTACGTATACTTTTTTTTACATGTATCTCTCATCCTAATAATAAGAGAGCACTAACCATTACTTATAGACAAGCAATAAGATACTGAAGGCGAGGGTCAAACTGTGAACTTACAAATTCAATGCCCGCAATCTGCTCCCCATGTATGACGCCAAGCCACTTTACAATACCCGCTTCACTTCTTCCAGTTTCCTCTCTGGCCCATATGATCCTATCACCGATCCTTAATCCAGAACTATTCTTCTCCTCTGCAAATAAAATATTTTTTCTCATTGTTAAACCAGTTTGCCATTAAAAACCTAGGCACAGTGTGACAACTCACAACCAAGACCTCTAATGACTAACAACAGTATGTTCTGTAAAGCTTCAACGAAGCATACATTTAATGAGTATAGAATTCATATTTACTAATTAGCAATCGTCTACTTTCAAATACAAAGGAAAAGTACACAAAACAACAGGCAACAGAAGTTGTATAAATGAAGCCAGATGCCTCATACAATAAAAAGAAGCTCTTACATAATAAGCATAGCAAACCCTATTAGAATTCTAGCGATGTTCCTATTACGACAGTTCAATCTTCAGTCCAAACAGTACTTAGCACACACAAAGTTAAAAGGTTGTTACACTGCAGTTTATATACAGTAATACAGTGTATGATATTATACACAAGACACCCTCTTTAACACAACACATTCACAATCAGCTTTTGCAGGTTGTTTGTTGTGTTCCGGGGCAAAATGAAAAGCAAGCCGCAAATAAGAATTATACCCATGGATTCTACACCAATAAATGAATGCTACTGGAGAAAGGCACCTTTCCCTTATACAAAAAAATCCTCCAAGCTGACATTTAAGTTGGCATTTAGCAAAGGAAAAATCTGCCAACTTTGGCATTTCCACGAAAATAGAGAAGAGCAATCATAAAATACAAGGTAATTTCAATGAAGCTTATGAAGCTATATTAACCTGCACTAAAAATTTCTACTGCATAATTCATGTTAAATAATTGTCATTACAGTTGTATAAAAAATAACGACCTGGCACCTATACGCAACGCATATAAATTATTTCCTTTTTGCAAACTATATTGATTAATACAACAGTAATTTAAAAAAAACTATTATCAGGTTATTGTTTAGGCTATACTGTGTGTACTTGTTTTTAGTCTGTTACTTACAATATTTCGGTAGTTTTAATTTTATTTAATTACATAGTGCGTAATTTAAATATCACCTGGTGAAGGCACAACGATAGGGCTGGGTTCAAAGACAGATTTCGGTTCAACAAAAGGCTCGTCAAGTCCCGCAGAATTGACGTAAAAATTACTCGTTGAATTGGACTGTTTTAAAACAGACTTATTCTTACTCTTACTATGCTTACTATTGGAAGACGCACTGTTCCCACTACTAAGTGCAAAATCAGGCACGGATGTTCTTTTACTAATTGGTCTTAAATTTGCGTATTTACTTTCTTGTGAATCTTCCAATCTTTTTCGATGAACTCCTGGCGAGCAGGATAGAAGAAAATTCTTGAATTTCATATTTCGTTCGTAACGTGTCGTTCGTAAGATTAATACAATATATAGGGATCAACTTATTTACTTCCTATTGTTATAGATTTCTAATGTAGTGTGCACAGCATCACTAGTATAAAAGTAATTTGATGAAATTAAATACTTTCTGGCAGCCACTAATTAAATGTTTGAGGACCCGCTCTGTAGCAAGCCACTACTGGCACAAATTATTGGAACTTTGCAGTTTTCGCCCGAAACGAATCGTCAACGTGTTAATTAAACATGTACTTATTCACAGCTGCGATCCTTTTTGCACACTTACAATGAAATTTCCTCCTTACTGACTCACAAAAATATGACTAAATAATCCCAATGTCGTAATATTCCTGTCAACGTAAAAGGCTAAACTACAAATGTACTATCCACAAAATCTGTGGTTAGCTTAGGTAATAATTCTCTCCGGTTTCTTACGCAAACTGAACCACAAAACTATGAGACATAACCAAAGCTCAAACAGAATTTACTTATGTGGGTTGTTGTTGTGTCGTTATTTAAAAACCTGAAGACTATATACTCTATAGAAAAAGTGTAGTTGAGTAAAAAGAATCACAAAACTTGTGCAAATACACTGTCTGTCTTCACACGATGATAAATGAAGACCTATAGAATTCAACTGAAGGAAATCGGATTGTACACTCTACTTGTACTTCAGAAACTACACTCCATCTACAACACATACGACATTCAAACTTGGCCCGTTATGTATTTCCATCTAGACTGACTATAGATTTGACATATTTCGGGCACTTATTTCTTACAAAAAATACTTTCGGTTTTGGAACCTTCTGCTGCTATAGTGTAAAGTAACGGAAGGATATCGTAAGCGAAATATACTAAATATCGATTTATTCGAAAATAACTACCTCTACTTATGATCTTGACCTGTATTTACACGAAGAGTTACAAGGCATCACAGCTCCAGTCGAAGGATACATTCGGTTTAAGAATATCCCAACTGTTATACATTAATAATATACAATATAGTTTTTTCCCCTCCTATAAATATTCAAGAGACGAGCATTTACTGCACACACGCTAATTTTATTTGCAGAAAAACAGAGCTATAGAAAATCAAGAGCAATCCTAACAACAGACTCCATCGTTGACATATAAGTTCATTTATTTTCCCTGACCAAAGCAATTTACTTACAAAACAGTGCAATGACCTGACTATTTCTCACATATTATAATAACACAATATAGTAACCCTGAGGTAAAGCTACTATATCAGAGGAGGCAAAGGTCTAAATAAACAGAATATATAAATCTGCACAGTTACATCTAGTTCGTATAATCTATTCACATAAAATTCTCAAAGTAAAAGTAGGCTGGAGCACGAAGAAAAATAAGACGAGGAAAAAAACTTGGGTGAAACCAAGTTCTGCTAATGTACAAGAAGATAATGTCACGATATTAGTAAATGGTAGCAGCAGTAAGATAGTAGTAGTAGCAGTAGTGATGGTAGCAACTAGTAAGACTAGAATTTCAAGTAATGCATAAGAGCTTATAAAAGATTTCGGGTATTTTCGGACTTTGCGCCATGCGGGGTATTCACATGCAATCAACTTGTATTTTCGGCAGAATCTTTTAGTTCGCCTGCTTATAGTATGCAGAAGAAGAGATGTAGTAAATTGTATGATGAGGTGAGTCAGAGTTAATTTTAACTCAACAAGAAAAGAGACAGTGTGGGTATGTATGTAAAGAGTATACACATGTAAATATCTCAGAGGTACAGGCGGGGAAAGAAGAGCAATTGGAGAAGGATCCTCAGAGAAGCAAAATGGAATTGATAAATTCCCAGGATACACACACTTATGTATTTTTTAACAGTTGAAGGGATTAAAACTTTGTCATTTAAGAAAATGTTAACAGCACACTCAACGACAGGATCTTATCCTTTCCACCCACATTAGTAAGTTTATATCCTCTCCTTGTGATTTACACCACGAATTTGGAAGAACAGTCAATAATTTTTGCAAACTTACACAGTCAGGATTTCAGCCACAATTATTATTGATACAGTATAACTGTATAATATACAGCAAAGGGAAATAATATGGATGTAACCAAGTGTTATGATGTTTACTTTTGGAAAAATACTCTGCATTTAAAACAACTTTCGAGTCCTAAGCAGACGCATATTGCAACTACACTGCATTATTGTAACTGGGGATAAAGCTCTCATTGGTCGTAGATGCTTCGCTTTCCTTTCCACTTTTAATGATACTTTTGTAATATAACTACTACAATAGTTTTATAGTATAGGCACTTTCCTCTGTATATATACTGTTGTGTGTATATAGCCCCAAGTAAATCGCAATTTAACAGTGCTCACTTTCAAGTCAAGTACTTAACGTATGAGCACATACTAAAATGATACCCCTACATTTTTCACCTTCACCTTCTCCTACATCACATACAGACCATCACAATCATCACATTACCAAACAAACATCCACCGAGAGTTTTAGGCTATATAGATGTGAGAGTTTTCAGCTTGAGTATACATTGGTATCACAACATAAATGCCAAATGAAACTTATTATTACAATGTATGGTCAAGTATGTATACTCAGGTAAGTATGCACTGCTCAAACAAGGATACGATATAAAGCTGAGTTCACTAATCACCTTAGTTTTTCCATAATAAAATACGTTCCTGCTACTATATATTTTATTTAAAATTACATGTACATTTTACATAGCTCACAGATAAATGCTTCACTCCACTCCAAACCAAGGACACATGTTCAACATCACCAAAATAACAATAAGTCTCATATATTTGACACATCAGGTCGAAAAGAGCCATACAAGTGCTTTATATTACACTCACCTGACGACAGACAAATCCTGACTTGGGTTGCAAATCAGAATTGCATGAATCACAAAATTTCGATTCAATTTACACACACTCCAGCCCAAGAGATTAGATTACAAGCCTAGTCTCATATTTTACTCATACTTATGGAATGACAGAGCTCCTTCCTACAACCACATTTAATAGACAACAAAGAGCACATCAAATAATCCTATCCGGACATTCAACACCCATGTACATTGTGATTCCTTTGAATTCATAGCCTAAAAAGGATGTAATTGCAATTCTCAACTGCTCATTGTATACGATGCCTTAATGCATTTTCCTACAACTTCAACCATTTCAAAATAAAATTTATCAAGGTGGCTATGTAACTACGTATATACTGCTTCATTTTTTTTCAATTTAGTATTACTACGTTCACCATGCGAACTGCCTTCTAATTGCATATCTAAGTGGAATACAAGAAAACATTTAATGCTGCGGTGACTCACACAACAATAAAAAAAGCAAAGCTAAAGCACTTATATGCACATAATTTGATTTCTATTCAAATTTTAAAATCCAAATATGTTCATGTGCTGATTGTGTTTCTCTATAATACTTGGAAACTACGAATATACGTAACAATACTACACTATATTTACCTTCGTCCATCTTTTCATGTAGGAGTTACCTGAGAACATAACAATGCAACTTTCAAGTATGACTTCCAATAAGGTTACCATGGTCATGAGCGTGTCCAATCTGTTGGGATTTCATCCGACAACATGTTCAAATGTTGTCTATAGTGACTCCACATAATAAAAAACCAGACTGTAATTTCAAGCTTGGAGTTTTAGCTTTAATAACAAGCCTTAATTTTCCGTCCAATATTTATATAGTTGAATGCATAAGGCACGTAGGTATATAGTTTAACTAGATTCAGGTCGTGAATAAATGTATGGCAACGTTCCCTCAAATATGTTCATATACACCTTTTTTCTTTTTCTCTCTGTACTACTCTGTACGCACAGTAAAGTAAGAGTGTGGATTTTTTGCTATTTGCAAATTAATAGGTTTTTTCCCTTCGATCGAGAACATATATCGCTTTCACAAAAAAGGGATTTCTCCTGTTTACATTTCTTTCACAAAGGTATGTATACAATTCAATATATCAACTTTTCATACACTTGGAATGAGAATGTTGGCAGAAATGGACTGAATCCCATGTAACGAATGTTTAACCTCCCTGATGTTGTGATGTCGATGGAGCAGATGTGTTAATACTATAATACGTATTTGCCTTACACACGTTTAGTAATTTTTCATCCTTTGGGGATCTCAGGGGATACGGAATAAATGTGGGATTTTAAGTCTAGGAATATACACAGAAAAACACACAGAGAGACGACATTAAAACACCAACGCTTTCACAATTCCCAAACATACACCTACGCTGCGATTCTCTGAACATTTTTATGTCCTCTATTCAATATTCAATCCATGCAAGCGAAATTCCAGATCCGGTTGCACCATATATCGTTTTTCCTTGTCATTTGCACTTATCATTTGTTTATATATGTCAAGATGCAAATATTACTGTACGAAATGAAAGTTCAAGAGCAAAAGATAATATAATTTAATTACCTGGATGATATAGAGAATGCCTCCGAATTAGCTATCAACTAAATTGAAGAACGTCAAAAAAAATTTTCTTAAGAAGTTCCAGAATTTTAGAACCTATATAAGTATAGGGATATACTGAATATAAATGTGGATTTATTGCGTGACTGGTAAATATTACTTTTGTATAGGCATTTTCAGTGCTGGCTGATCGAATTTGTCAATGAGAATATGAGGACTTGCTGGAGGTTGGGTTTCAAAAGCGCGGGGTATTTCAAATTGAATGCACCACGAGGAATTTTTTTTCTTTACGATCTACGATCGCGTATCGCGTGAATACTTTTTAAAGTCATTTAAGTAATAAGTCAATTCTTCATCGTGTCACACATGGTACACCGTACTTGATTAGGAAATGTAACAAACTTACTTAGATTTTGGAAAAAAACCCAAAGAATTATTACATGATTGACTGACATTTACTCAAGTGAATAAAATTTGAACCATCATAGTTCAGGGTGGAAAAACACGAAACACGACATTTTTGTAAAATTGTAAACCAGATTTTGGTTTTTGACAATATTGTAAAAATTTTGTGAAGAGAGGTATTACAGTGCTGAAGTTTGTGTGGTATTATGAAAAAGGAAGATGATGTATAAGAAAACTTACGTAGCTCCGTTTCAACCGTCGGCGGCCCCGTCGTCGGCAGATATTTTATACTGGAAAAAATTATCGGTAAAATTAATAATTTTGAATTTATTTAAATAATTATGTTATCTGTGGAATAGTAATTTATTGTTGATTTTGATTGCATAAGGCTTTGTTAGTGTAAGAAGAGGATTTTGTTTCTGAGCGATTTTTTTGGGATGTTTTGTGTTCTCTGTTCAAACGGGATCGGTTTAAAGTAACTTACTAATTAGTGTATAACCAATTTAGCATTTCCATGGTATGGCTTTTTGGGAGATTTTAGAATTTTAAAGGATCCGAATACTTATTGTTAAGAAGTCATTTATTGGAACATTAAGTTTTTAAAGGGTGGGCCGGCATGACAAGTTGAGTTCTGCTATGGGGCTTTGGATGGTTTAGTGCCCGTTCAATCACTGTTTTAACACTTTGTCTAGCTAGTTGATGTGTTTTCAGGCAAATAATGTAATAAATCACTGGTTAAAATATTATTATCAATGAATAAAAGTATGTCTACTGACTACGGCAATTATTTTTGATATTTTGGTAATTTGTGTTTGGTAAACTGGTATAAGATTGTATAAAAAGTAATCAGGTGTTTCATTTAAATTGTTTTGATGAATATTTGTGAAAGATATTTTGTATATTGCTAGAGCAATGTACGTTTATGATTCTTAGTTAAATTTCAATTTTAGGGAAATAGAAAGTTGTTTGTTTTGGAGATTTGTGGACGAGATGAGACGTTTTAATTTTGTGCATTAACAGAACCCAATACTTTTGAAAGAAGTAGGCTCCATTGACTACATCGATATTAG
>JAQFXU010006425.1:0-10278 GCA_034693705.1 Spatulosminthurus flaviceps | reverse complement strand
ACTATATAGATTGTTCAGTTTTTTAGCAGTTTTCAGGTAGAACAAGAACAGAACAAAAAGAACAAATTACAGCACTACCCACTGTCTTACATTGCATTGGACACATATTTTTCGTAAATGCATTTAAAGCCCTCATGATGATGCCAGCCCATGATGATGCATAGAAAAATTATGGAAGCTTTAAATAGCTTCTATAAAATTGTAATGCATGACTATTTCATCTAAAAATTTCCCAGCACATTCCAACAATTGCCATTGCATTGTAGCCACACTCTCCATTCTCTAATACTTAATTCTCCGAAATCACATCTATGTAACTTCTCACAGTATAGTATGTACACATAAAGTAGATATATAAATGGATAGAAAATATATGCAGGGTTGATTTTAAAGTGTGCATAAAAATATGAGTAAAAAACAGAGCAAGAGCCCATGACGGATATATTAAGGTCCAGCAAAACCACTGAAAGAGTGAGAGTAGCTTGAGCTGACAACAAGTCGATCTTGGTAGCGGGAGAGATCCTCTCACTGTAACAACGAAAGAAGGTATGAGAAACAAAGGTGACAAAGTCGTGACAGTGGATTTACATAGACTGAAGAACAATAGAGAGATAGAGAGACTCCATTGAGATGATGTTAGTAGCAGTAACTGAGAAGTAGGGAGAATCTGACAGGAAATCCGACTGCCTCCAGGTTCAACACACTGTTGACATGCATTCTCCATGTAAAAGAAGTGCATTTTGATGAGAAATGCATATGCTGATGAGTATCTTGAGAGGATGAGAAACTAAACAATATAAATTGGCATTTTCGTTACATAATAAATTTTTCCTATACATACACTCCAACCTTTAAGTCTACCTGCAAGATTACATATACAGACTTTACAAATCCAGGTTGTTGGAGGCTCTACAGCAGAGATAGCTACACAGAGAGAGAGAGAGAGAGATAAAGAAGAAAAAGCCCGAGGCCTTTTCACAAGTTGCTCAGCCAAGATTTCATAGTGCACGGTTTATCAATCCATAAGCTCATCCATTATTTCCTTTTTTTTTCACTGTAGATATCAACTGTACATTCTGAGCACCAACAAAATTTTATATTTTATCTCCACTATACATTTCCACTTCAGAGGTAACAATGCATTTTCAATGTCAATATGAATTCCATATCTTGACAAAATTGACCAAGCAAAGTTTCTTTCTACGGAATGTGAGAAACTTGGACAAACTGGACATTGTCAAATATGAGTAAAGGCTGGATGTGCCATTGTTTACAAGCAGTTAGGGCTTAGTTAATAGAAAGGTGGTGGTGGGGAAGAAGGGCTAGAGATAGATAGATGATGGGCAAAGGATGATGATGCGATGAGGCAGAAAAAGTTACAAGGATTCAGGGTATTGAGGAGTAGTACAAGGAAGAGGTAGACATGTAAGGAGAAGATAAGTACTCCCGACTGCCAACGAGTGAGGTGGATAAGTGGAGAGAAGAGCGAGAGAGAGAGAGAGAGCGGCCATTGGCCTTGCTCTGAGTTTCATAGCAACATTTCTTGGGATTAATAATGTGCTTGAGCATAATGAGCCGCTGTTATGTGGTCGGTTGATGGCTAGAGGAGGTGCACCACAACGACTTCCACTCAACATAAATTTCCACCTTCCTTATTATACAGTCCAGCTGAAACATGGATTCGGAAAACCAAGGCCGCAGGCCAGGCACAATTATCACCCCAGCCTAATGGTAGGGAAGTATTAGAAGCAGAAGAAGAAGACGAAACCTACATTCCAAATATCAAGGCCCTCTTTTCACCAACCTCCACATGCTTTTCAAGGGTCTCTCTGCATTCAGTGAAGGTAAATATCCCCAAATTCACCTCTCCCGAGACTCTTTTGCATGTTTTCTTCAAAAATTCCGATGACAATTCTAAAACTAAATCTCATCATGCCTCAAGTACTAGGTACTGTCTAAAAGTGTCAGTGTTGTGAAGGTGGGCATTCAATTTTTGGATGTGACATTTATTTGAAAATGACTTAAAAAATCCGAAAAATTCCAAATTTGGCTTTAAATTATAGATACACTCTTTAACACATTCTTTATAAATTATATTTACATATTTTTTTAAGAAATTAAATTTAAATACTTGCGAAAATCAGAAACCCACGTGTCCACATTTCCTAATTCCAATATACTAAACTGTACATATAAAATTAAACGAACCACTCACGCTCACCAGAGTGAACTATATGAAACATATCCAAAAGGCCCAAAATGAAGAGAATTTTATTCACGAGACAAAATCTGGAAAAAGTGTGAAATCTCGCCCAATCAATATCAACAGTGACCAGAGGCATGGACCAAGAACACAAAAAGAGGGAGACGATAAAAGAAGCGCCTAAACCAGCTGGTCCGTGAAAAGATGTGATTCCACCCTCACCAACACCAGCCCTTGAGAGCATCATCTATGATGCAACAAGTGCCCAGGGCGATAAAATAAACCAGGGAATTTATACAGATTTTTTTGCAGGAAGAAAAAAACTATTGCATTATCTGCCATAATCAGTTCTCATAAGAGTCCAAGTCTCAGCCTAACAACAGGTATAGAGCAAGTTCCTAATCATATTCCACTTGACAGAGCCCAGCACTCCGCAATAATTCATAAACTTGTTGTTGTTATGAGGAAAAACTCCTCATCCTGTCTTCGACGGGTGAGTATCAGGTACAGTATTACAGTCTCAAAGATTGGAAATGAAGAGAGAGAGAGAGAGAAAGAAAATTCAACATGCTCATAAACAAGGAACGTGTCCACTTTAGAGCAACTCACTTGAGGTAATGTGCACCATCAACGATATCGAGGAGAAGATGTAACGGGAAGAAATGGCTATAACGGGATAAGGAATCATATGCATCCACAATTGACAGAGAGAGAAAAAAGACTCACGTCATCTTTCCCTAAATCTCCGTTCCCCAACGACATGGTCAGGACCGTGTAATTACCCAAACATCAGCATCATATCATAATTATAGAGTCGGAGCAAGAGTACAGCAACAATAACAACGACGTTCATGCAAATCTTGAGAAATTTTGTAAAACATCTCAAAAACATTATTAGCAACTTTTCCCGACCATCCTCATCGCATCCCAAAGATTTTGACCTATTGGTCCAATTCTCTCAATATAATAACTTCCCTTCTTATAGTTACCTCACCTACACAAAAAGAAGCTCCACACTATATACTAAGTACTGTCAAGTATCAAGCTCAAGTTCGAAAGCCAGAACGAATTCATCTTTCAAAGTATCATAATTTACAGGAACAAAAAAATAATACTCGAAAAGACAAATTCATGTAACTGAGGATGTGTCTCCATTTTTTATCTGCAGGGATTCTGGATCACGACGTAGAGCTTTAGTCAATATGAGATCCCGCAACAAGAACATGAAGGTAAGGAGAGAGAAGATATTTCAACAAGACGGGGTTGATACTAAGAAGTTATGGAAGATACAGGAAGAATAGAAATCCTGGGGAAAGGTACGAGAGAGAGAGATGAAAGATGACACATAAATAACAAGAGTAATTCGATGAAATGCAATGGAAACCAATAGATGAGTTGATGATATGATCAAGTCGAGAATCCTCACTTCTCGCTCAGTCTTTGATGAGGAGATCGTGCAGAGAAGACAATTCCTGTACGCCACTCTTCGATGAGGCAGAGTCGAAAAAGGAAGCCGCAACCACCCTTCCTCTAGATACCACAGCAGTGAAGTCGGTGAAGCCAAAGTCCTCTCTTCTTCTCTCATTCACACCATCCAGAGAAACAGTGAAAAAAATACATTCTCCATGTCCATCCGACTAATGATAATCAGAGAATTTTTTTTACAGGTCAGTCTCAAAAATACAAAGAATGAGAACGAACCAACTAACAGAGGTACAGAGATACATACACGTATACAGAGAGAGAGAGAGAAAGAGAGAAAGAGAGGAGAGAGAAATAAAAGGAGACGCGGTTCAAGGGTCGACCAAAGGCTCATTTATATCGGTCTAACCCCCGCAGACTCCTCCAATATCCTCTTAAATCACTCATCAGTTCGCAATCTCACTCAAGTCATAAGCCATAATCTAATTTACGCTTGTATATTCCCTATCCCCACCTCAAAAATCTCATTGAAACCACTCCGTCCAACCATTAACACTCGCACATCTCCTCCACAATAACAATCCTCCGTCACAGTACTTCCATCAACTAATACAAGCATACACTTCGAAACTACGGTATGGCACAGGCCTAAAATCCTAAGCTCATTACAATAGAACACCATACGAGCCATAACGATTAAGTTAGAATTTCTCTCTCCAGCCTAGATATGTCTTCCCTCCAATCTCCAGCATCAGAAGAGACCAAATGCGATTCCTGAGCTATAGTTAATTCTTCCGTAGTAATTTCAAGTGAGTACCGTATTCCATTAATGAACTTATACAAGCTCTGCGTATATATGTATACATATGTATACGTATGAATTTTATTACAGAAAATGAAGCGTTCATTGGTTCATGATTTTAAATCCTCAATTACTGATTTTTATTTCGTTCTCTCTCCCTCTCTTAAAATCCCTGTACCCAACATAACATAACATGTCAAATCTGGCAATGTTCAAAGTGCGAAACCTTCGTTGAGTACTTTTCAATGATTTCGTTTGAAATTTAAAGACCAAGCTATTTATTACATGGTGAAAGTTGCAAAATATTTTTTCTATGGTTTTCCTTTCCATGCTCCAATGACCAAAAGGGTATGCAGTACCTACTCAAGGACTATATATATTTCAAGCTGGAAGTTTTCAAGTGTCTTGTTGACATCTTACTGGAACTGAAACTCTTTAAAGGAACTGCTCCTCAAAAATCCATCCTGAGGTTGGGTTACTATGGGAGGAAGATGGAGGGTGACAAGGGGAACAAGCCTCTTGTAGGAGCAATAAAAGGAGATTGATGCAGAAGCTTTCATGACGAGACCAGGACAGGTTTTTTTTCTACAAGAGAAGGATTTTTTTCACATATCTTTACACTGAAGGAAGGGTGCAGGGGTTGGTTGCTCTGGGTTATTGGTTGGTAAGGTTCGGTAGCCGAAGAAACGGAAGTGAAGTGGAGATACATGGGAAAAGTACTCTGATTTCTAATGGTTGAAGGCAGGGAGGCAGAAGAAAGAAGGGAAATTCAACTGGGAAAGAGACATTTGATATTGTGAATGATGTAATAGTACAAGGAGGCTAATATGTATGTGGTTTTCAAGCTTCAGAGTAGATACTAAATAAAATGAGTGGAGGGGGGGGGGGCAGGAGCGAGTTTGAATAAAGTCGTTGCCCGGTAACCGTCGAAGGTGGGGTGGGGTGTTTGAGGAGGGTGAATGGATTTTCTGACTCGGGAGATCAATCACGGTTTCTTAACCAGCTGTCACCACCATCTAGAGTATTCCAGAGGACAGGACGGAGGCTGATGAATGAGAAATCCCATCTACCTTCGCCATTTACTCCATGTCGTGCCACAATGGACCACAGACCTGTCTCTCTTCCCTCATCTGCTCCCTATTCTCCCGGGTTCCAATCCCAATCCTTGTATAGTCTTCTACCAAAAAAGCTTCTTATTTTAAGACTTGGTCTTCTTTCCCTATTTGCAACTCTCCTTTCATACACAGTAAATTATATTGCAAGTTCCTATTCCTTAGAACCTCAAGAATCTCTTCGGTACATAAAAACCCGTCCAATACTCCTCACCCAAATGACTCTATAGCCTGTGAGAAAGTGAATCGACAGGGTCTGAAGTAACGGATTGGCCCTCCGGGATTCTCTTCTGTGAATAAGAGTCACTCCCGTCCTTCAGACACCGCTGACAAGTCTGTCGAGTCCTAGAGTGATGTGTCAAAAAAGTTTTTTTTTATCAACCTAGCCAAAACCGTCTCTATTAGTCCTTTTTTTGTTTTCCTCTCACGAGTGACCCGGGCTTGACCATGCATGAAGGTCGGCTCTTTTTCCAATGACTGACTTAGAACCTTTACGTGATGCACATAGACCTTTAAATACCCATAAGTTGAGGAGATGCTCATCGGTATTCCTAACGCACGGGAGGTCAAAGGTAGTACAGTTCACCCATCCATGTTTCCATGTGCATCTTCCCTATCTCTCTACATCCTTAGATATTGTAGTCTATGAAATATGAGATTCAAAGCTAAAGGAGTACTCTGTTGAAGATGTGAAATTGTCTATGTGAGGATTATAAAGGGTGACTACTTGATGGGTGAAGTGGATGTGAGATGGACCAGGTACGTACGAGAGAGAGAGAGAGAGAGACTGAGAGAGTACGAGCTGACTGTGGAAGAGCCCGAGGCTAATGACTATTTGAGGAGTATCAGGGCGTGAGAAAGGTTCCTTGAGTCAATCCATTACTGTACAAGTTACTCCTTCCTCTACTCTGTCCGTCCATCTCGAGACCCACGAGCTGAAGAAGACGAAAGAGAAGACGGAGACGTGGAGGAAAGTCAAGAATGCGAAGATTACTGGTCCAGCTCCATATCCCACACAGCTCAGAGTTAATTTCAGAATGGAAAACACCTCTCGGAGATATCCTATCATCAGCACCGGAGTAATGCACCGTATTATGTAGCTCCCATAAGGAAGGGATAAGGCGGGGAGCTTTAAATTTTATACCTACATACACACCTCCTCACAATAGCATCCTATATATATATATATTAAAGAGCCTGAGCCTGACTTAAGTCATATATGCCAATTTGAGCTATGTATGTACTACCTGAAGTAATAACCATACACGAGATACACATAAGAAAATACTAGCCGTATAATTATATAGGTACTTTCCAAAGGTTCATATATGCAAGGAAATAAAAAATCGGGTGCGGCTTTCCTTGCTGACGCTGATACACACAATCCCTATATGATAATATTCCCGGATCATTTAACAACTATTATTACCACCAGCACTCAATCTCTCCCATGATATATTCTCCACCACGAGAAATCACGTAGGAGCTACATAATAATATCGTCGTACTCTTCACTCTTCACCCCAGAATACCTACACACTCCTGCAATGCATAGCTATGGTTGTGTACAGGCTGTAGTGTTTTTCAAATGACTATGGAACCCTCAGAGACCCTTCTCACTCGAGAAAAACCCGTCCGCTGCTGGAAAAACACACGTGGAAATTACATATTCAAATCTGAGGATAATTCCCACTCTCAACCAATATCATTCATTAAGTCCATTTCCTTAAGGCTTAGCTTTGCCCAAAGTATCAATTGCAAAGTAAAGTTACTATTAAAATAAACACTTGTCTTATATCACTCCATTGTTGACTATTAGCCCTGAATAAGTTCCACCGACTCTGGTAGAGTTGAAGAATCTTGTTCTTAATACTCGTGAAAACTATGTACGTTGCTCCAACGCTCCAAGAAACCTTCATTTTATCCCTAGAGTTTTCAAGACATTTAAAGATTGAAGACAATATTGTGTTGGTTGATGAGAAGAAAAAAAATGAAAAAGGTTTATAAGTCTTTCAAGAGATTTGAAGGGTGCTGGGGTATAGACATTGTCATTATGGAATTAGGATAGCCATTAGGTTATGTGGATATTCTACTTATGGGCATCCACGCTATTATTTATCATCACTATTAATTGCTATGTACATCCCCAATCTCTTTCTCGAATTTCCTTGAGAGGTCCGAGAGTCCTCGAGAAATTATCAGCATTTACAATAAAAACTTTCGCCCTTAAGCACATTAGCTATTTTCGTCCTCATCATTATTCCACATCTTTCCCACGATTATTTCCCTCAACCTCAACAAGAACCTCCACATTGCAACTCCTTCTCCAAAACCTACATATTTACAATTACAAAATACATTCTCCGGGATTACTAGAGAAACCTCCGCAATTTTTTCAATTTTTTTTATT
Source organism: Spatulosminthurus flaviceps (assembly GCA_034693705.1). Lineage (NCBI taxonomy): Eukaryota > Metazoa > Arthropoda > Collembola > Symphypleona > Sminthuridae > Spatulosminthurus > Spatulosminthurus flaviceps. The sequence continues at coordinate 2,329 of JAQFXU010006425.1, read as the reverse complement.
AATATGCAACAATTCAAGCTCATGTTCTTTCATCGCCCTTTTACATTCCCAGCCTTCAATTTCAAGTTCCGAGAACAACCAAAATTTTTAAAAAATGTAAAAGGTCCAGGTATTTAAACGCTAAACCCCAAGCCCAACTTTCTCAAGGAGAAAAAACCTCGATAATTATTATTATTTTAGAACACGTGTTCCAAAAGTTACTCGATGAGCTGTTGAGAAGTCAGTCAAAACTTGTCTACGATCGTCGTACTTCGTTTATATTAGAATGGAGCATTTTTGAAAGTATTTCTACATACAAACGTCTGGGAACTGGTGCCTTTTAACGCAATCATGTATTTTTTAAAATGTAAACACGCATTCAGTCACACCGTGTCCAACTCACTAAATCAATCAATCATTTACTCTTGATAACCAATGCATGAAAATGAGGTGAGTGAGGGATGGAACATGCACATAAATAAAAATACTTGAGTATAAATGAACATATAACATACATAGTTTGTAATGAAAAATCCTTCAAGATTAGAATCAATTTTCAGAAGGGCACGGTAGGTTGAAAGAAGTAAAAGAAGAGAAAGAATGTCAATAATCCATTTTTAATTGACGTTCCCTCCGAGCACCGCAAAGGATGAGGATAAGAAAAAAAAACCCTGTTATCCCTTTCGATTCAAGTTCGAGATAACTTTTAATTTTATAACAAGCTCGAAATTAGACCCAAGTTTCTCTCTCTCTCTCTCATGATCCATCTCCATAGCATGTGAATCTCCGTGGTACCTTCACTTGAATATACGCTCCTCTTCATCAGGGATAATAATAATTCCGGAAATTCCAATAGTGATGACATATTGTTTACCTCAGGCATTTCCATTCAACCATTCCCAAATTCCCAACACATTCCATATGTCAAGGATCAAACAGATTCTTCTTTCTCTATCTCATTTACATATGGATTCTATTATCCTTCCCGAAACCAACATATATCCTATCCACATTAATTTATACAGGGATTATGTTAAGAGAATCGTTTCAGTACATATAAAAGCTATATAATGAAAAGTACCTTAATACAGTTTTTTTCTACCGACATTCGTCTATTATTGCAACAAGATCTTTTTTTAGGATTTTGTGCCATGAGAATAAATGGAAGGGCTGAAAGATATTAAGAAATGGCATGGAGGAATTCTCCACACCAACTTCACTCAATTGTTTCTCTCTCTCTCTCTCTCTCTCTCTCTCTCTCTCTCTCTCAATCTCTAACAATAAGAGAAGACGAGAGAGAATCCGACGACATAAAAAGATTCCAACTATTTTTTTCCTATCATTATTTATTCTTTTGTTTTCCCTCCCTAAAATCTTCACATCACCTTCTTAGCTTTCAGGAGAAAAGCTACATCCCTTAAAAAGTATATTTCAGAATCAAATTCTGGTTTTTGTTTTTGTTTCCATCATGAGAAGCTACGTAGATTCGGATTTCCACGGGAAATCTTTCCCAAAAAGCCATCTCTTTATGGTACCCTGAAATTGTGAATGGTGCAAGATAGATACTAAGAATTATCATTACAAGTACTGCAGAGGGATTTGAGTAATAGCAACAAAGGAGCTAGGCCTGTATATACAAAGACTTCCTTCTGGAGAGGATGTAATGAAAGTCTCAGTTATACTTGCTAGGTTATTTAAAGTCTTAAATCTGGAGGCAACACATTTGCATTAACGCCCACACAACAAAACAACCATAAACACATAGATACTTGCTTATAAAGTGCAAGCACCAAACATCCAGCGTTCATTGAGCTCCGAGGAAATCAACACTATTCACTCTTCAGCTCTTTAGCAGCAACTTGAAGTTGCCAACTTCAGCTCCTCATCATTTCATAGATTTTATGCACAAAATTCAGGCTCTTGCCCCTCCCAAGGACCGAATCGTCTCATATTCTCCTCCCTCCTATCATCTCCTTTAAAACTTACATGGATTTCCACCAGGATAAAAATGGACGAGTCGGAAATGATAAATATTTAAAACTTTATTATCACGTTGCAATTGTGCGCTTAGGCTTGTCACGGATAAATGTCACTAGTATAAATAAACACTTTTATTACTAAACAAGTGAAGGCGCCCGTTCGATGAACACTTGGATTTATCGAAATACACTTGAGAGAGTTGTCTTCTGTTCATGTCTCTATAGGCAGAATATGCAAGGTTTTTGATTTTTAGCTTATGAGTGTAATTTTTGCGTAGTCCATGCACATTCCAGTGGAGTTTCTGGTGTATTGAGGCGGTTTTTGGTGGACTGCCTGTCACCAGTTTGGGGGGGGGGGGCGTTTATAAACC
>JAQFXU010006424.1:0-10278 GCA_034693705.1 Spatulosminthurus flaviceps | reverse complement strand
AATAAATTTTGCTCGAAATAATGTATATAAGGAGTAATATTATTAGGATAAGTAACGAGAAATTCCTATAGATCATATGCTATAGGTGTCTATAGTGGAACTATAGGATCCTATGGGCAAGCTATAGGAAAAGGTTTGGTTAAACGTCCCCAATTCCGATAAAAATCCTATAGGTTAGAACTATAGTAAACTATAGATTATTTCCGAGCGGGAATGCCGTTACAAGACGTCGATGAGATGCTGCTTCCCATCCCCAAATCCAAAGCGATATACATAAATGTCATAGAAATGAATCGTGAAATGTTTTACATGAGATGGTGGTTCTCATGCGTGGATGAAAAGCGGTTTTAATGACAGAAGAATGTAACCCTGGGAACGAAAACAAATCCCCCAAAGTTCCATTTCTTCCTCATTTCAAACGCATTTCCTGAGCATTACTATCGCATTTCCAAAGCCTAATGCTACAACTTTACGATACTAATGCCCGAACCAGTCTGACAGCTTTTCCATCAGTGTAGGACGATAAATTGAAGATTCCTGGTAAGGGGTGCCTCACTTGTAACGCAACGGTGAGACAGTCAACTGCATTCTCCATACAATACCATTATAAGGGAACTTTCCCTTAACACGTGATTGCCATTTAGGGCGGCGTCATTCCTGTTATAAAATTACCTTCACTTCCGAACGTAGTGCTTTCGTATTTTTATCGGATCTGATTTGAGGGCAGCGTTAGCACCCTATTAAATTACCGTGTCCGTACGTTGGTAGTTTTATCAAGATTACTCTAAAATTACTTTACTGATTTCTCTCTAGATTTTTGTAACCATCACTGCCACTGCACACGGATCAGTATCTTAACAACTATGAAATGTGTGAATTTTGTGAGAGTTTAGAATGCTGGTTGCGGAGTTCATGGACTTTTGGCGACAGCCAACAGTGGTGGACTTATCATGGTACAGTTAGTTGTTACAACACCGTCCCATTTACTGGCCGAGGCCAGAAATGACGTGACATTAGGCTTCTCCAGTTTATTTAATTATCTCCGTTAGAGTATGACCTATTTGTAGTCTGTGATCAAGCGAGACTCCAAAGAGCTTAAAGTGGTAAATAAAATACTCCAGTACATATTGGTCCTCATAACTGAGGTAATGGAATGAAATGACAAAGTCTGAGCAACATTGGAAACCCTATAAGAAAATAACAACACAAGCATATCATCAGAAGTACGCACACAGACACACACACATAGTTTTTTTTAGAAAAAATCTTACGACTTTCTGAGGATAATAAGTCCTCATCCAGTACCAAAGCGTGGATTTATGTGTGAGAGTAATCTGATATCCTGGGTTGAATGGCAAAAATCGATGAAGTTGAAGATTATCTCGGGTATCCACCCCTTTCACACCCACCTTTCTTAGACATCTCCCTAATAGAAAAACTATTTACTATATACGTACGTATATAAACGAGAAAGAATTATTAGTCTTTTTAAATAAATAAAAAGTTAAGGGTTTAAGCGCACCCATTTGTAAATCCTCGGCACCGTTATGTTCCTGTCGACAACGACTCGGATTATCAACGGCCATTTCCACAAATCTCCGTACGGATTCTTTACTTAGGACATAGCCTAAAAAGAAAGGCACGAATAAAAATTTATTTTTACGATTACCACCAAAGCGTTATTATTGGATTTTGGAAGAAAAAATAAACCTGAGCCTCCACTCATGTAACCTTCAGTGGTATTCAGCTTCACATCCTTAAAGCGACAACCAAAATACAAAGGTTTCATTGGATCGTATCCCGAAAGCATGTAACGGAGGTTCTCCATGATAACAAATGTATCATCGTCCGCTTTAAGAAACCACTCTCCTCCACCCAAATGATGAGCGTAGATGTATTTAAAAGCTTGTTTTGTCTTCGCCCAGAGCCAATCCCGCCCTTCTTTCACATTATGGAGACCAATTGTTCCCGTCTCACTATCTACAAGCAGGGCACTCACATTTCGTGTATACACTTAAAAACCATCTTCCTCCTATGAATTGTCATGGTACAATATGTGTGAATTTTTTTCCGGCATTATTATCCTTTATTACTTACTGCTGGCCGAAGAAAGGAGGAGGAGCTTGTTGCACCTTTTCCCCCAAGTTGTTTTAATTGCATTCAACTCGTTCGTTACATTTTCAGGTTTGGTCATAATCCAACAAACAATTCGAACTCTTTTCTTCAGAGCAAATGCTACTGATCTATTGAGAGTGATCTCCGCATCCTTGAATTTCCTTTCTTCCTTCCGAGGTAAGTGGGATGTTTCATTTTGAATTTTTTCCGCACTTTTTACATTAGTTCTCATTGATATTCTCGTGAATTGTTGGTCCGGTTGGTACTCGCTGGAATGTATCCTAAATGTTGTATTATGAAATGGAGGAGGAAATTAAATACTGTACTTATGACATTCAATTTTTTAAAAACGTGTGTAAATTATTCTCATGGATTTATTACCTTGGATTAGGGACACCCGTGAACTTGTCAAGTTTGAAAATAAAGTTGAGACTTAAGCCGAGGACAAAGCAAAGGCCCGTCGCAAATATAGCACTTTTCCATGATTTTAGCATAATGTTGACAACGTCCAGCGTACTTTACACTTTCACTAACATATGGAAAAATAGTATGTAAATAAGTTAATGGAAAAATGCAGTACGAAGATGCGCAAAGGTAAATAAGAAAATAATGGTACATAATAATTTTTATTTTTTCCTAATAACAAAAATTCACAGTATTAACCTGTAAATTATTATTATTTCAAAATAACACAAACCCTTCGAAATAAAAAAGATGTAATTTTTATAATTTCTTTCGAATTAATTCTAAAAATTGGCATTCATTTTTGCAAGGAGCGATATTTAGTTTATATTTAAAGAACTCTTTAGAGCACTAATACATATTACACTTACAATTAATAGTTCTTGCAATTTTAATATAAAAAATATAAACAAATATAACAATATATAAAAACGCTGGGGGTGTGGATGTTTGATCTCCGAGGTCAGAAACCCTTTTCCATATATAGTTTGACCTGTGGAGGCCAAACTATGAAACTTTTGGCAAAAGAAAGTGAGGAGCGGGAAAAGTGGCCTGGGGTATTGTCATAAGATTAAGATATGTCTGAGCCAAGTTTGGTTAAAGGATCAGCAGTTCGTTAGATAGGCCGTGCCCACTGAATTTAGCACAATTTGACCCTGACCTTAATAGGATAGGTGCGGGTCAAAATTTCACTTCCAAAATGTTTATTGACCTCGGACCTAACTTTTTATTGTGCATTTGGTCAACTTTGGACTCATGTGATATTTTTGTGAAAGAAAGCTGATGGAGTTACGCATAGTATGTATGCGCACTTAAGCTAAACTCAATAATGGAACAATTTGATTGACGAGAGTTGCCATCTCCCGATTTATTCTTTAACCGGCGCACAGTTAGTCCTAGAACCCATTTCGCGGACATCCCGCGTTTGGTAAAATTACTCAATCCCCTATTACCTCGGAGTAGTAAAAATTTAAGTAGTATCAATTCTGAAAGCTAAAATGTTACACTTTCAGAATCTTACACCCTTATGACTATACGTTGAGTGCAGCAAAAGTTATCTTCATTTTTTACCAAACGCGGTATGTCCGCGAAATGGGTTGTAGGACTAACTGTGCGGCGTCAGCGTCTAACAAAATTTGCGTTACTTATTATTTTTATTTAGTTCAGTTGTATTCTATCACAGAGGTAATTTATTAGCAAATATTGAAAAATTACTTTAGGATCAAAAATTTTATTCTCGTTTAAATCTATAAAAAACGAAACAATTTGAGCCCAACGAGTAAAAGGCAGCAAAAATTCCCAGAAAAAATTTCGCACAGATCAATTCGTGCAAAATTATAAAAAACATAATTCAAAAAATCAAAATTTGTTGAGAAGGAATGAATTGTTTCAAAATTTTGCTCATAATAGATCTAGAATTAAAACTGTGTGGGAAATTTATTGTGAAAACAAAAATTTGAATCAAATCGGCGTTTTTTAATTAAGGAAAATGAAATGGGAAAATTGGGGAAAATATAAGATTCGGATAGAACAACACATTTAGTAAAATATTTTCAAGCTTCGAGGGAAATAATTTTTGTGACATACGCTTTTTGTAAGTTTATGAAAAATGTATCACAATAACAACATTGTGTCTGTCTTGGGAATAACCGATCCAGAAAACAATTTTTGCTTTTGCATCCAGATTTTTCTTTCACAAGGCTCTTGCTAAATTAAGTGGAGTTGTAATACTTTATATGATACCAATCACATACTGTATACATTTTATTTTACACATCACAATGTGCGCACAAAACTTATTAGGAATTCTCTCAGCGGCGTCTAACTTTTACAGTTATCTTTGGCCTTGACACTGCAGCTGAACGACCCATGTAACATAGATTTGCAAGGAGATAATAGTGATCGAGATGAGCCTTCCTATTAAAATACACTTGTCCGTACCTCCCACTACACAATAACTCTAAAATTACTATCCTCCCGAAACATCTTGTTAAAAATGTTTCCTTAAAAATTTCCTCTATTAGACCAACTGACCAACAGTTTGGACTAATTCAATAATAGTTGAAATTCATACGCGTGTTCGCGCATGTAAGAAAACTGAAACTTAAAAATTACATTATTTTTTCTCGCAACCTATTATTTATCAATCGATATGTGGGCAATATACATAAATCTTTTGAAAGTGTGCTTTAATTTCTGTAGAAATATGAAGACTCGGGCTCAAGCTTGCGACACCTTATTTTTGCCTACATTTGTCAGAAAAAGCGAGAAATACCGAATCTGAATTGAAGGACTTTGACGATATTCCGTCGGATAAAAATGACATATAGCTTTTTAATGAATTATGCTAAGTGGTGTCGGAACCGGGGGTACAGGGGGTACATGTACCCCCCAGAAAAATGGGAGATACAACAATGTTACTGTACTCCCCACTTTTTTCATAATGAATTGTCCAGCAAGAGCTTCTTTTCATTTTTTTTCCTCTAGTGAAATCCTGACTAAACTAAACTTTGCAACTCGAACAGAAACAAGGGAGGTATCTAACGGAATATTCATTCCAATTAGTCACCCACTTATTGTTAGTTCTGCAACAACCAAATGGGCAATGAATCCGTTTTGATATAGTTAAAACGTAAGCCATTTATTACTCTTTAAATTGTTATCAAAGTTTGTACTTGTTCAGAACATATTTTTAGGTCTTTTTTGTATTATATTCTGACAAGAATATTTGTTTGCTGAAAATACGAAAATTTTGAATTTTGAATATGCAAGAACATTTTTAGGAATGTACTAGATTATTGTAAATTTAATCCGTTTTATATTAAAATATGCATACAATAATCCAATTCGCGGAGATGCGGATATTTCCCAAATGCTGCATTTCAAATAGAATTTGATACACTTTCGGTATTTTTTATTTAAAGGCCCGGACTATTGCAGGATGTATTTTTGACTCTTAAAACTTTCCCCGTATTTTGTATATATTTACATACTTATTTTGGCTCATCCCTGCCAAGGTAGTTCAAATACGATTTGCAATTAAAACACGTGAAATTAAAATTAGACTTTGTTGTTGTTGGAGAAAATAGAATGATTATTTTACACTACACTGGGATGGACTACAATATGGTTTTTGTATGGAATAAAAAAAGGAATAAAAAATGATATTGAAAGAAAAAAAATGAATGAGAAACTTCATTTCGATTCGTAATCATCTATTTGGAGGTAAAATGGTGAAAAACTGAGGATGTGAAAAATCTACCTGTGATATAGAAATATTCAAGACGCATCAAATACTTTCTAATTAGAGCCTAAATGTGACAGACTGTTAGCAACTTACGCAGCACCGGAAGATGATTGTGCGGAGTTATTCCGGAAGCGACGTGAAAGTCCTGCAAAACTAACAGTTGTTCATCAGAAGAAGAATTTCTCGCAACGATTGAGTTTGGAAGTAAAATATCTAGACACGCTCAAAACTTAAAGCGTATCGGGCGTTACAGCGCAAATTTGAAAACTTTCAGGAATTTGGTTAACAAACAATTATAGGTTTTCAAACATCATTTTATGTTGTTAATATTATTATTTTGTATTCAAATTGAAATAAAATGTCTGTCGATTTTTGTTGTCATAACTTCCACTTAATATTTTTAATTAAAAATGAAGATGCGCATGTCTGCTGTAAGTGCATGGATCGCAATAATTTCATCATAATTTATGCAATAATAAAAACCATCGTTCCAATTCCATTTCTTCGTATAGACACTTATCTTGGACACGTAATGGCTCTTACGCTTAAAAAGTTGAGCTAAAACATTTAAGAGAAAACTGCTTTTGAGAATAAGTTATTTGCCAAATTGTAATAATTATAATTTTTTGGTATTTTTTATTCTGCAAAATTTATATTACTGATGACACTCACATTTGCAATAAAAACGTTCATATTTAAAAATGGTATAACCCATTTTTAAACGTAAACCAATAGTCAATCGAAATATTTTACTCAAAATCCTGGAAGTTGCTTCAATTTGCAGTCGAAACAATTAAATTTTTTCCCGATGCGATGAGAATTGCTTCCACATCTTACCAAAATCAATCTGTGCAGAAAATATGCCTTATCATAGGAATGCATAAATGTCACTAGGAAGGAATGCGCATGTCCTTAATTAAGAAAACTTAACGCTTTACTTCGACGCCGATTAAAAAATGATTTCACAAGGCTCAGGTAGCTATAGCCCAATGTTGTGCTCGTAGTGAACAGTCGTAGTGTAGTAAAGTTTGATATTAATATCTTGATTAATTGCTACCTCACATAAGATGTAATTTATTACTACAAATTCTACTCCCGTTCGATAAGATCATTACCTTTCACTTCTGTCCTCTAACTTAAGTCCTAACGGGGTCCTTATTGTAGAATTCAAAATAATAATTGTATGCAATTGTCAGTAATGTCTGTTCAATCCCAATTGAACTTTGGTTATATACATCCTTTTGAAGTTTGACCTGCATTTGTTGTCATCAATGTTGAGTTCGTTTCTTACTTTGTTTATTTACTTATTCCGACTTTTTATACTAATTGCAAAAGACTGTGTAACGTTATATATGTATATTATTAACCACTAAATAATTTGCTAAAAAATTGTTATCATTATACTGTGTCGCAAGGCAAATACTGTTCATTATCAGTGAAATAAGTTGGTTATTTCTTTCTCTCCAGTATTTTATGACTGCAGCTCCACTGGAGGCATCGTTGGGCTTAGTCTAAGCCTCGTTATTCTAATTATAAGTTATTTTGATTGTGAACTCCTACCTGTTTGTACTTACCTGACCCTTAGTGGCCGATGGTTCATAACTATCATGATCGACCGTCTACGAGTAGGTGTTCTTTGTTTTGTTTATTTTTTTTTACCTTTGTTGATGTATTTATAGACTATTTAAATTGCTTGTCACTCTTACACACAAATACTCAACATTAACTCATTTACCCTTGGCCTTTGACAAACGCAAAGTTCCGCAAATGGCAGATTTCCGCATTTCCTCCCCCTTTTTCTACGAACACAAACGCAGAATTCCGCATTTACCTTCCAGTTCTTATTCTTCTGAAACCGCTGGTTTTGGCAGTTTCACCTTTCTCAAAACTTCATAATTTTATCCTGCAACCACTCTCTCCACTAAACAATTTCTGTATTGAATTCAAGCAAAATTTGAAAGGTTGTTTCATCTATCAACATATTTTATTTCAACAATGCCGTTCGTTCTTGAACCCATTTCGCGGACATACCGCGTTTGATAATATATAGTGTTTATTCAGGTGGATTTGGCCTTCACACTTACAATCTCTATTCCATTACATTCGTGCAGCCGTTAAGAGACTACCGCGTTTGGTAAAACATGAAGTCGCGAATTAATTTTTTTAACCTAATCGTAAGATGTAAGCACCATGGTAAACTGCATCTTGGGCAAAAAAAAATATTTCCCTATTGTTACAATAGTAGCTGCAATAACGCCATCTGTCAATTTTTTCAACATTAGTTAAATGAGAAGACAACGTTTACGGAGGCTTGACGCCTGAAAAAGTGCTGCCACGGGGTTGCAATGTAAAAATTGTATTTTGTCCAAAAATCTATGGAAATTTCTTTAGGGAGACCTCGAAATCCCTTGCAAACATCCTTAAAATATTTAAGAATGTTAATCAGCTATAACTTTTGCTGCACTAGACGTAGAGCCATAAGGATAAAACATTCTTAAAGTGTAATATTCTAGCTTTCAGAATCGATACTACTTTTTACCTACTGCCTTCTAAATTTTTACTCCTCCGAAGTCCAAAGTTATAGTGGAATGGGTCGAATTGGTTGCTATCAGGTGACGCACAGTTTTAACAATCATCCAGTTCGACCTCTTGCAAATTGGAGCTTTTCAGTTTTAGTGGAGTTTTTCTAGAATGCTAAGCATTCTACAACAGTAAATAAGTTGTTAATTTTGGTGGCAATATGATCAAATCTACCCCTGTAGCTCTAGGAAAATAACAGATCTTACACGAGTAGAGCATGACGTAAAGAGAACGTCGGAACTATTTATTATGACGTTTAAACAACATAAATATACAAAATTTGGTATTATTTATTTCGTATTCAGCGTTATTCAACTGAATTTTTGACTCAACAACACAATTGAAAGTGACAAAATTCTTTCAACTACAGTATTAACTTTCTACTACAGTACTTAACACACAAGTTTAAATTCTTTTATATGACAGGATAAATTTTGTTTGTCCGGATTACGGTGATAAAAATGCTTCTTGTCCTGAATTGAAAACAGAACGAATGTCTTCATTATTGTGTAAAGACAACATATATTTTTTTTGCAGAAACATTTCAACTAAGTGATACAGAACATTTTCCCTGTGACACCGAAGTACCAACAAGCCACTGTTCATACTTCCAATCACAGCTTCCTTTAAGTTATATAACAGTTTTTTACTCTGGCTTTAACAGAACGGAATGATAAGGGTTGTGGAGCTAAAATTCCAGAATCCCCCTATACTAGACAGCGCAACTTTTTACGTATATCCCGATTGAAACTTATGGAACGTGCCGATGAACATGTTTCGATGCTTTAACTTCACTTAACCTATTAAATCATCGATTGCTTCAGCTATGCGACATTGACTAAAAATAATAACCACAATAATCTACTATTTTTTGAAATAATTGGAATACGTGGTTTCAAATGAATCACATTAATTTATTGCCTAGCTTTCTGCCACGAGCAGTGACCTTCCTCAGGGCTAATTTCCGAAACTCTATCTTCTAAATTTCGCATAACATTACCATTATTATTGATTTGTTTTTTTGTTTTTTAAATTATTATTTTATATTTTAACAAAAATTCTATTTTAACTATTATTTTAGTCTAATCAATAATTAAGATAATTAACAACCTAGCCATTGATTTTGTTATAGTAGGCAGAAAGACACCATTAGTGTTTTGTTGTGATTTGTTTGATCAATTTTTCCCGGATTCAATAAAATCTGCGGATAGAATAATACTTCGCGATAGGGAAACAACAGCCGAAAAAGTTGAGCACTCATTTAACAGATGCTCGGGTCATTTAAATCCGTTTCAAACTATATAGGTTAGGCTGCTACGAAAGTAAAAAATTATGAGCAATTATTGTGTTTAAAACTAGTTAAAGTGATTTCTTTTAGTCAAAATTATCAATTTAGATTCATAATTACCTCAGATTTTAATAAAATTAAAACTAACAATGATTTCAGTGCACTCCATTTTTTGAACAAAAAATATTATTTACATATTCGAATTCAAGTCCAAGCTTTCGCACCTCTACCGCGTCCTTCGTCAGGCTAGTGAATCACTGATAAATAATTATTATATCTGGATTACATTATTTAAATTAAAGTTTTTTTAACACAACGGGAAACCCCCTCGAACTTCACAGCAGTGATAAGTGTCAGTGCTGTGAAAAAAACCGTTAATGTGCAACACATTTAATTATTCCCTGTTAATATTTGTACTACTATTATTATAATTATAATTATCAGTACTTATGATGAGTGTGATCTGTGTTTTTTTAGTGTAAACTATTAATGATATTATTATCATCAGGTGAAAGCTTGAAACTTGAATCTATACTGTGCCGATTAAGTAATCAGTGTATTAAATTCGGTAAATCTCTGTATACCT
>JAQFXU010006423.1:0-10278 GCA_034693705.1 Spatulosminthurus flaviceps | reverse complement strand
ATATCAGCTATTAGTGGTAATTTTGCCACGTCACCTCTGTAAACATAGAATGAATCTCGGTGGTAACGTGGTAAGTGGTTGACGTCAAGTAACATCAAAGCTATATAGTACGGGGATGATGAGATTCGAATTTTTTTTCAACATGATGCAATGATAGGTACGTAAATACCGTATATGGGGAACCTTGATCAAGGGTTTATTCAAATATAGCTTGTACATAGGAATAGATTAATAGTTAAATACGCTCAATGAATAAGCTACCACCTTTTGTTATGGTCAATGAACAAGCGTAATTATGACTCCTCCATTCGGGGTTTTCTCGAACCTCCTTGTGTGAAGGAGCAGTGTAAAGGAAGTTTTTCCATGCGTTTTATTATGCAATTACGTATTTGCAAATTACATGCCCGGCGTCAAGTTGTTTAACATTCATTCTGCATTCAGCCTTGTCCCGCTGTGCAGTTGCAATTTCAACAGAAGAAGAAGCAGAAGAACTAAAAGGAAAAAGACGACAGAAAAAAATATGCAGCCTACAGTCATGAGTTGCTGCTGCTTGTTTCTTTTCCTATTATTATTATTATCTTCTGTATATATGTAACGTGTGTGTGAGTGTACAAAGACAGGGAAACATGTAAACATATGAGGTCCCTGGTACTTACCTCTCCGGTAATTGTGCTATCGCTTTATAGAAGAATTCATAATTAAAATGATGAGTAAAAAAAATATGAAGGTAGCATTGTTCTACTATTCTTGAACGGGATTATTGTTCACATAAACAGTCCCATGCAAGGATCAAATTTTTCATTCGAACATACTTTTCCAGTTTAAGAACTTTAAACATGTTGAATAACTCGTTCAGAGAAACTGTAGCTCCTAAAAATCAACAACTTTCCGCTTTATTGCTCATTCAGACTTCAAAACTGGAATTTATTCCATTCTGATTGATTCCTATCACTGTCATGTTTAGTTCAAACATCAATGGATAAGACCGTGTATGTTGTCTCGTGGTGATAAGCATAGCCCAAAGTTCTTATATGAGAGTCAAGACGTCGCCGTAATTTTTTTTTTACAATTTACAACTATTATTGTTATTTTTCTTTTCCTCCGTGGTTGTCGTCGTCGTTATGAATGCAATTTCACCTCCACAGTTTTAGAAATAGCCAATAAGTACGCTACGTATATTAATTATACCAAATTGCATTGCATGCATGCATCATATATGCATATTACCATTTAATATTAGCTTCTCTCCATAATGATAATTATTGACACTCCGCATTCTTGCATTCAAAACCATTCCATTCCCTCCCTATATGTGTATGCAGTTCCCTCTCAAGCATGTTTTTTCCTTCCTTTGAACTGAAAGGTAATTTTATTCAAATTGTATATTTGAAATGCAGCTTGTGAATTAAAGACAATTTCCCATGAACTTTATAAGGAAACCCCTATGCCTGCCTTAATTAAACCAAATACATACATAATAGTAGCCGCAGTATATAGATAGTTACGCAGGCTCTTTTCAACAATTCCAGTTGTTTCTAACTATGTAATATAGCCCTATTTAAGGATGGATTTATTTGTGGAAGCAATACATGCGAATAATAGTGATAGTTTATAACCAGCTTAGTTATCAGTGAGCTAACGGCAATGAGTTTGTGCATTCTTTTGATGCATCAATGCAATGATATATAGGTAGGTGCGATTATAAAGCAAGTTTAGTTATCACATAAAGATATTATGCTGGAATGAAATTTAAAGACCTTATGCTCCTTCTGGTCAATGCAATGCACAGTAGAATCTCTGTATTTCGGACGCCTTTTTTATAGCAGTGTCGTGTCAGCATTATTTTTACTTTTTCCCCAGAATTTCATATTCAATACCCAAACAATATTCATAAATATAATGTTACAAATCATCAAATTGTACTTACCGGAAGGAAAGCATACTCTTCCATTGTGCTATATCTAATTTACAAATCCATACAGTAAATATTGTATAGAGATCGGAGAGTCTGCAATAAGCATCATGTTTTCCCAGCACCGTGGCTTCCCATGGACTCCACAAAATACATACACACATACATACCGGAAGGAAGAGCACATTTAACTCTGAACTTGGCGTATATAGATTTCAATCACATATATTTTCATTGGGTAATTTTCTGGGGACATTTTTGTAAATTTTTTTGCACCTACAGTTCAATATGACGAAACCGGCCACCTTGGATCACTATACTACAGAATTTGACAGTCCTCACTCAGATATCCGTGATATGGAGATTGGACTGTATTTGCTACCTTAAGTAACCGCATTGGATGCACACAAAGTTGTATTTTATGACCATTTCAATACTCATTTCAGGATATTCTTCTTAGTCCATCTATATTTGTAGTACATATACATCTATAGATTTGGCTTAGGAGGAGGAAGGTACATAGCTTACTTTGTCCCATAATAATTACAATAAGCTTTATAGTATATATGTAGAGGAGGAGACGTGACTGCATCACGGTGCCAATGACATGTCATTAAAAATGCATTGGGCGAGTAAAAATTCTTTGAATAGCAAAAAAAAAAAAACTTTGTACTTTAAATACAGTCACTTATACATGTGCAGCAATGAGAATAAAATTGCATTTAAATGACAGTGGTGCCCAACACCTGGCATCAGCCACATTTTTTGATTACACTTGAACATCTTTCTCATTTCCTATCCCAACCTTATAGCCATGCAATTCGAGTATTTTCGATACACGTAGCTGATAATGCCTCACTTTTTTTCCTACCCCAAGAATATATGCAGATTCCAAAATGCTTTTTTCTTTCATCAATAATACTATAATGACCGTCTAGCCCAAGGTTTAAGGACACTGGGATTAGTATATAAGGAAAAGGGCAAACAAATAAAAAAGAACAAAATATCCGAATAATCTTATGTAGCGAAAAACCTACAATCCATGTCAATAGAATACACATGGATTTGTCAGTTAAGGCTGTCAGCTCATAAGAAATTTAATCAGGTAATGGAATGTCGGGAATGTCAAGACAACTAAATTGTCCTAAAACTCAGCAATGCAATATACCATCCCCTATAACATTCCCAATCTCTATACTCCTCTCTCTCTATCCATTTAAGACCACACTTGTATTTTAGCATTAGTTTATTTCAAACCTTTAATAGTAGTAGCTACGTCTTGGAAAACAAGCAAATATCTTTAAAGTAATGACTTCAAAGTTTGAGAGATCTTGAGACGCTGAAGGTGCGAAGAGAAAGGTATTAAAAAAGTAAAGGGGAATTTGATGCAATCAAGGACTGAACGCCTAATAGACATTGCTTCATCTCTCCCTCCATACTCTTATTGTAATAATTCTATATCTTTGAGAGCTGGAAATCTATGTAATGACGAAATTTAAAAATCAAAAATAATGCAATCACCTCATATATGACATAATTCCATACACACAATTTCATTTTCAGTTAAAGAGCAATAATTTTAGGCATATAGAATCTACGTAAGTATATCCATAAGTAGGGGAAAAGGACTCTTTGAAATAATATGACTATTTTGGCTGGATTTTCTATGTAAAATAATAAGATGAGGAGAAAAAATTGAGAATACGTACAGGGAAAAGACTAGGAGGAGATTTTTTAGACTGTGCACAAAGCACACTTAAGCGTATGAGATGAGAGCGAAAAAGAATCTGATGGAAGTTCTTGGAGAGGAGTTGAGTGAAGCGAAGTTGTTGAATCTGGACAGATAAAAGTGAAGTTTTGAGAAAAGTTCTTTGCGAGACAAGGAGAGAGAGAGAGAGAGTGAGAGAGTGAGAGAGAGAGAGTGAATAGATGTACTTGTGTACATATGTGCGTGTAATGTGGAGCAATATAACTAAGCAGGGCTCAATTGGCTCTGAAGCTCTGGACGCAAATGGAATTCACATGGAGTTTACTCCTCAGCATAAGGGATGATTATACTTCAGTCTTGAAGAAAATGTTTCAGGTAAAGCCTTCTTGTTTACATGAGAAGTCAATGTTTGCACCTTCGTAGGAAAAAATATATCAGAGGAGTAGGACATAAAATACACGGGGGAAAAAATTGCTCAATACACCCGCTTTTCAAGCTTCAACCATCATCTGTATGTTTTGTCATGAGTGTATAGTTTTCTCACAGAGGTTACCCATTTTTTCTACTACCACGTGTGAGTTCTTAACTATAGCTCTGGAACATAATACTACGTATACCTTTCCATTATACGTGGCTATAATACTTTCAAAAGGGATAATGTGTATATAGAATAACTGTTGTGGATGTTTATTGAAACATATGTATTTACATTGAAAATATGTATGCATTCAATTTTGCATACATTTACCACGTACGTACATACTCGAAGCAATGCATTATGACCATTACCATTTGGTAAGTGTCAGGGAAGCTTGATACATTATAGGGCACATTGCATGGGTAAGACCTTACTGAGTCCTGGGTATTCCTAGTGCATATTTTCCTGATCCCGTCCCGATACAAGGTATACGTCTATAATTTTTCATACTATGTAAGAGAATGGATAGGAAAGGGTGATACGGGAGGTGTAGGAAAGGTAAACAGGGTCTTCTCAATGGAACATTTGATGCATGGCATGAGGAGCTGAAATGGGGAAAAATTCGGCACAACTCACAGACATATGGGAGATAAAGGGAAGGGTAGGGAGATTCAGTGGCCATGTGATGAATGGCTTGGAACACCACTTCATGTCATGTAGTCTTGTACTCGTGTATACTTACACATGTGTGTAAAATTTACTGCATCTCTATATACACAGATGACATTGATTCCAGATAATATTGTCTTGTGGAAGTGTATGGAACCGGAACGGTAGGATTTTATTTTACAATGCAAATCAGATCTGGTGAATCTTGTCAAGTCACTTAGGGAAGTCCGCTCCTTCTACCTCCAGCCCCATAGCTATAAAGGTAGACAACACATATGTTTTATGTATTGATACAATGTCACCAGGGACGACAATAGATGTGCTGTTAATGTCGTCGTGATGTCGTCATCGTCAATCCTGTCACCTTGACACTTCCCTCCAGACAGGCTCTTCTTCTACCTCAATCCTACAGACGAATTTCACTTTCTTTCTCCTCTCTCTCTCTCTCTCTATATAATATCTATCTACTATGGAAAAACATCCGGAGACATGGAACGGAAGGAACTTCGCAATGGAAATTTAGAAATCATCTTGCGAGAAAAAAAATTCCCTGGAACTTTTTTTTTCCTAGAGGATATATCCCATATAGACATAGTAACTAGGATAGGACTGAATCAGAAAATCTCCCTCCTCTCCTTTGCATATAAGTATAAGGAATTCATTTAATTCGTAGAGAAGGGATTGAAATAGTGACGAGCTATCCTCGAGTACATGAATGATTGAGTGGTCGTTTGTACATTACTTCAAGATACGGACACGTTCGCCTTTTGCACTTTTAATACGTCAAGCATCTATCTGCTCCTTCTATTTTTAGATCCATCCAAAGCTTCTAATTCCAAGATAAAAATCAAAATTTCCATTCCTGCCAGAAGAATCAAGAATCAAACGTGTAATAATGTTGAAATATATGGGAAAATGTTCCCAACTCTAAAGATTGCGTTGGTAACTTTTCCCTTTTTGAGACCGACCTGATGAACAAGTTCGGCCAAGCTATCATTTGGCGCTGAGAAGGAAATACCATCGTGTCGGAAGTTCCTGGTGACAGTGGACAGGATCTGAAAATCTTAATTTTCTTTCTCAACTCTCAATTTCATTAAATGACCCCCCTTTCCATTTACTCTCTCTCTTCCCCATATTGAGTTTGCCTGATATGCCTTATTTAAATAATAATTGTTAATATATTTCTAATATAGTTTGTTACAACGCCTGTTTATGTTTATTACTGATAAATAAATAAAGCTTCATACAACTCCCTCCCGCCGACCTTATTTCTCCAAGATAACATGTTACAATTGCGGAATTTGTAACAATTTAAATAGTGCACATAATATGTATTAGCACGTATAAAAATGCCTTTACAAAAAATCATACAAATTACAAATGAGCATGATAAATTCCATCCATTGTGGGGCAATACGTTGGAAATCATATAGTCAAGGGTAGTCAGTGGATTTACTGGGTTATGTCAAATATTCAATAATGCAAGTACATATGGAGTGCTGTACTTTCTCAGAAATGAAAAATGAAACTTGTCATATGTAAGTTGCTTGATTGGGTTGTGTGTGTGTATTTAATAGTTTTTCTGCAGATACAGATTGGGGATTACCTGCAACAACACAATAAATATTATTATATGATTGCGGTTTACGAGGAATTTTTGCTGATGCAACCTCCTAGGTCTTATGCTCACTCGCTTTGGAAAAAACCTGTAACTCCCTACTCCATGCTAAAGTTATACGTATACTTACTTATACATTGCTCGATTTAGAGGAGAATCTTTGAGTTTGAGATGCGCCACACGGACTTCAACTGACAATGAGAGAGAGAGAGACTCACCGAGAGTGAGCAGGTGGACTTTGAGAGAAGTAGTTGTTGGAAATCAATGGGAGATATATCGAAGGGTATAGAGGGTTATTGTTTGAGGAGTATTTTATATATTATTACAGATTTACTCGTAACATTCACTGTCCTGTCCTGATCATGGGATTAGTACAGATACAGTGGGACTTTGTTTTAATAGAGGGACATAAGGAGCCTTGCACACTTCTACCTCGACATGATGAGGATTGGGTGGGATGTTTGAGGATGTGAAGAGGATGCAGTTTTGATACTGCCATAAAAACATAGATATTGCCCATGCTAAAGTATTGCCATGTTGTTGGACGGAAAGACCTGATCAAGAGTCCATCTGATTATATTAGCGGATTGTTGACTATACTATTACTTATTACTAGGTAAGATACACACACAAGGCTCTCTCTCTCTCTCTCGTCTCTATAGTTAGCCCCTGGGTGTTTCCCCGAAAAAAAGTTCAGGTAAAGAAGAGGTTTTTCGCATAAGAAGAGCCTAGCCTCTCACTAAGCATCTGAGCCTAGTTGTAACCACTTCACCAGCTGCAGGCTCTTCCACTGATTCCTTCAATTTTATTTACTGCAATAGACTTCACGCTGGGAGACACACAAGGCTGAAGACTCATAAGGGAAGGAGAAGAAGAGGAACGGTGGTGTTATATTACGAACTGTCTCATCATTACCACCAAGATAACAGACCAAAGCAGCAACAATAGGAGAAGCAGTAACTACTGCAAGAGCAACAGCAGCCACTACCAAGTTCCTGTATCCACAGAGGAAACGAGAAAGAAGGGGAAAAAGGACATCCAAACATTTTGATACAAAGAGTGTGCATTCCATTCCAGTCCGTTCACCTTAATCCCGCCCGGCTCCAAAGCCTCTACTTTCAAATATTGTAAACCAGGAAATTTATATATTTTTTTCACTTACAATCCTCCAAGTTTGTTTTCCTCAAAAAAATCTTCCCCTTCATTGCCCCAACACAGTTTTTATTTCGTTCTCTCTCTCTCTCTCTCTCTCTCTCTCTCTCTATAAACAATATTTTTTATTTTGGACACCCTCTCTCTCTCCAGAAGTGGTTGCTTTTTTTTAAATAGCGTGTCTTGTGCGATTCCTTTTTCTGGTAAGTTCCTCCTAGATTTTTTTTTCATTTAATTTTTCTTTTCCTATTTATTTTATTTTACCACCACCACTCATAAAAACAAGAAACTCCGTTTAAAATAATTCAAACACCTGTAAAAATGTTTGTAAATGATATTTCTGCCAGATAATATCTTTTAGTTATGAGAAATTTTTAAATTGCAAATATGCTTTAGCCTATTTGGTTGACTTAATTATGTACGAGTATAAGTCAATAATACAGTCAAAAAAGAAAGGGTTGAGTGAATATAGGGAGAAACTAAAGTAGCTCACACTGTTCAAGAGAGGGAAAAATTTTAACTTGATTTCTTGTCATTTGTTTTTGTGAGCGCATGCTGCAATGCTGCCCACGCTAACTGTACAAAATCCGCTTCACAAAAGCTTTTCTTATTTACGAAGCAGTACACGTTCACTTTTCGCAATATTCTAATCCTTTACACCTTGTCAAGTGAGAAGCTTCCAAGTTCATATCACTTACCATTTTATTTTCTCTGCAATGCTATAAATATACATAGTACATATATACCAAGCATGTAATTTCAGGACTTGTCCAGCTGAGGGAGTGAGTTTTCCTTCTTCTTTATATAATTAAATACATGGTACATTCCGTTACATTAATTCCAACTCCAATATATAATGTTGGCGCCAAAAGGGTGTAGGAGCAAAGAGGAAATAAGTTCATTTTTCCAGGTCAGAGCAGAGGGAAAGGCTTAACTATAATAGTCAAAGAGTGAACTTATTGGTGAGAGCCATTAGAAATACGGATTATGAGGATATTCCAAGGAACGGTAGTTTAAGCTGATTTTGCTAATTTCCTTCCTGGCCAAAAGGAAGAGAGATTTTGTGGAGGAAGATCTTCTCCTCTCTGGTTCTGTTCAGGGGCAAATACAAAGATGGTATTTGTACGATGGCTATAGGTAATAGTAAGACAGCGTGTTGAGATCATGTTAGACTTCTCTCGTCACTACTATGTATCTCCCGCAATTAAATCATAATTACAATCCAGCTGAGAAATTTCTAAGGCGAGTTTTTAGACACACGAAAAACCAAGGGAGATGTAGCTTATTCGTTCATTGTCGTAGTATTTCTCTCTCTCACACTCTCGCTCTTCCTCCCCTCACATCTTATCCCTTCTGTCCAAGCTATCTCGACAAAAGCGCTCTTGCTCAATAATTTCCCAACTTTGTACACATACATATATTTTCCAAAGGCGGGCATAGGTTTTTTATTCGGGTCATTTCACCTTCAATGTGCCTCTACCATCCGTACATAACAAGAAGTATGGAAGCTCTATGTAGTGACAAAAACTTACCCTAAAGCTGCATTTATTCCTCCAAAATTTATAACGTCTAGTCTGAGTGTGTAAATACAACGCAACGGTTGAAATTTGCGGGTCTATTCCATTCTATACTTTGTTAAGCTTCCCTTGACTTTCCACATTTGAATTTGTCTGTAGACAAAAAATTTCCATTTAATTGTCATCCTTTGATTCAGTCCTATTGCCTCATGTAATTATCATTACCAATTAGCTTTTCAAAGTGAAGGGTTAGATGTAGGATGGTATGTACTCGGGTATGCTTGGCAGTGCGGACTACCTGCAGGTATAATGGCAGGTTGGACCCTGTCAAAAGGATATTCCTTGAATTCTCAAGCAATCCTCTGTTTTTTCTTATCATTTCAAATGATGGTTACTAAAATGTTATTAAGGGCAAATGATTCATTTGCATTTAATAACATTTCAAATACTCTGCTACAGTTGAGTCCAGGGGTATCTTACTAATTGTGTGAACTAAAATTTTGTCAATTTTCAATATAAATTGTTCCATACACTGAAATAATTAATTTTAGTATGTACTTTACATCGTCTGCAGCCACTGCAGGGAAGTAAACACTAATAGAGCCAGGGTATATCAGTAGGATAAGTTTAAAAAAAGCTTTACATATTCATTTAATTACGTACGTTCAAATAAACAGAGGATAAATATACATATTTGAGTTCATTAATTTATTCTACTTGAATAATAATTGTCAAGCAAGGAAAAGTGTGACCACATGAGGAAATAGGAAACAAATTGTTGTAATTGTATTGTAAATTAAATTACACCATGTGTGCTAGTATTTAACGCGGGGATGTGTAGGAAATTCATTTGTATTTATTGTTATGGGCAATTATAGGGTTATCAAAGGCCAGTGTATTTATGTGATCCACATTGTTTGTTTGTGTAGAAAGCAGTGAAATGTAAATAAGTTGACTATCTTCTTATCCCCCCACCTATTCATAAAGATGTTTTCCTTTCTTGGAGGAGTTTAGTCGTGCAAAGTTGAGTGAAGGCTAAATGGTAGTTTGTTGTTCTGGAGCATTAGAATGAAAGCCACAGCACAATTGACCAGATGATGTGGTGAGTATAAGGAGGACTAATATTCTTGTGGTATTTAGAGTACTTTTCACGTCCTAAAGTATGTATTTATTTCATATTCCTTCAACAACAGTCCACAGAGCAACCATATAATATGTGCGCATTATATGAAGAAAATTACTGCCGCACAATAATTCCGCACCACATTCTTTGACAATGACAAA